>JBAJNP010001187.1:0-66913 GCA_036877545.1 Yasuhikotakia modesta
CCTCTTCTTTTTTCACTCACTTACCCCTGTAATTCCCTCATCCTTTTTACAATCCCTTCTTTGCCACTCTCATTCTAAGTCTCTCTCTTTCTCTCTCTCTAACCCACCCTTCTTTGAGAATAACCCATAAAGTGTAACAACAAGCAGCATAGAGTTCTTGGAGCTATGTTTGACAGGCTAAATAAACAAGCCCAATACTAAGACCTTTTACACCAATGTGCACTATAGACAATTCCAGAACTGAATGTGATCTATCTATCTATCTATCTATCTATCTATCTATCTATCTATCTATCTATCTATCTATCTATCTATCTATCTATCCATCTATCCATCTATCTATCACATACACATACACATACACTTGAATACATGGTCTGTCAATAATAAGCCTTTTGCCTCTAAATCCAAAAACGTAGTACAAAAACACAAAAAACAGCTGTTAATATGGCCTTAGAGCGGTTATTAGAGCGGTTAGCTCTGACATCACCTGTGTCCATCAGTAACTCTAAGCCTCTGTTAAATAAGGTGAAGGGCCGGGTATCGATTAGCCCATGATTCTGTTTTTTAATCTGGTTTATTTTGCTAAATTGCTTCAAGCCCATATGCTAACATATGCTAATCACTTTTTGGTGACGCAAAAGGCTTTAAAGTGCTGCTTTAAAATTTTAAATTTAGATGTTATTTTTCTTTTAAGTGGAAGAGCTTTGGAATGCTAAAGCCTCTCTTTAATGTACATTGTAAGTTCCTGTGACATTTGAAATGCTTTTTGTGGTACCGTGACAAGAAATTGACATGTCTTTTCAAATTTGGGAAGGAGCGTTGAGAGATGTAGTCTTTGGTGTCATTTTTTTTATCATGCTAACATACAATAAAGTCTTGGATGAAAATTTTAAAACTTACCGTTACTGCCCAGAAAAAAATAAATAAAATACACACACGAAACACATGAAATGTAAGATTTTTAAAGGAGCAAAGTGCCAATACTGAAATTCAAATAATTTCTACTCTAATAAGTACTACATAAGCCATGGTGTGTGAGAATTATCACAGGATACACAGCAAATTCCTGCTGACTCCTCAGTTTGTGCTACAGCATAGAACGCAGTTCACTCCTTTGGGTATCGAAAAGAAAATCACAAACAGTGTGGCAAACACAGATAAGACCACAATTATACATATTATTGACAGCAGCATGAATATCATGGCTGATTGGACTAATTGAAATTCATGCACGAGTCATGGCATTTAGCTTCGTCTTTCTCTCCTCCCCCACAGAGCATTCATCCAGACAGTATGAAAGATGGATGTTAATTAGTTAACACTAAAACACCAAACTCACCTTCCCTGCCTTCCATCCCACCCTCATCCGCCCCACCTTAAAATGAGGATGGGTACATTAAAAGTAATGCTTTACTTTGAAAACAACACTTTCCAGAATTTACAGAGGCCATGGTGGACACAAAATATCTTTAAATTGTACTTTATTGTCCAGAAAATGAGCTAAGCAGTCTGACTCAGTCCGCTTCGCACAATCGTGGCATGTTGCCATTTAAGATATTTTTTCATGGAGTGTCACACAGAAAATGTCCCTGGCAGCTATCACTGAAATAAGTGTCTTGAAATACCACTAGAGTCTGTAAACTGCAAAATGAAGTGTGGCTGCAGGCCACGGCCTGATTTTTAGTTTAGCCAATCAGAAAGCTTGATGCACACAACATGAACCACTTTGTTACTCTTATTGGACTATAGCAGAAAAACGGATGTTATTTCCTGTGACAAACACATGCAGACCAATAAAGAATGACATCAGTGTCCTGAGCCATTGGTTTGAATGTGTGCAAGAAGGTTATTTATTTATCTTCAACATTGGTCTTTTTTTATTGAATATTTAATTTGGATTGGCTATTTCTCCACCCATGTTCTGCATTACTAAGGATAAAAATGTATATAAATGTTAACACCTAAAATTGTTTGTTACATTTGAGGAACAGTAAAAAATGCAATAATCCATTAGACAAAACTGAAATTCATTACCAAATCTACAAAGTGCTTCATTGCTTATATTCTGTATGAGCGCATGCATATTAATGACTATCAGGCAGCTTCTTGCTTCCTCATAATTGGATCAAAAATAAGTTGAAGAAACAAAAAGACAATTAAAGTAGGTGGTTTTTATCAGGGTTGTGCAGTCTGAAACAGCATTAGTGCTAAAAGGATGCCGGCCCTTCTGAGCTGCCAGGCACAATCTCTGTGCTGTTTTTGGGGTTTTGTTTATCTAATTTTTCAATTAACCTCCTCGATTTAACTCTCATCATAAAGAGACGTGCATGTTTGCTCCAAAGAGCAAACAAAATTGCCTGTTCCTCTTCCCCTTTTCTCATGCTGTTCTCCTGTTTTCTCTCTCTTTCTCTCTTATGTGTCGTGTGAGGTGGAGCATTCACACAGTCAGGCTGTGCTTCACAAGACTGAGGTGGATTCTGAAGAGGGCAGAGCTGCAAGTTTCAGATCTGAAAGGCTGAATTTGTCATAAGCAGGGGCACTGCTGTGTTGTGATACCTTTGACCTTAAGAATTTGGCCGCAACTGTGTCCTTTCTGGCATGGCTAACAAATACAAACAAAGAGTAGGATTGTTAAAAAAATTAAATAAAGATAGAGGTTGATGCCTTTATCTAGAAAATTATATTGTGGGTCAATGTAATGGATTCTCCACATAAGATTGTGGCCTGAATTAACTTCCCCTGTAAGTAACCTGAATTAACTTTGAGTGCTTTCCAAGTGGAGTTACTCTCCGGAACGAGGTCCGGCTCAAAATGGAGGCTCAGCAAACGCAGCAGTGGCGCTCACCGATTAATCACTGCTAATGAGCTACGGGCCCAGTGGAGTACAAGAAAAATCAAAACAAATTAATAGGAAGCAATGGAGAAGATTGTAAAATGCTCATTTGCATCTCCCCCAAACAGAAAACAATTCCCATATCCAATCAGAGCCGTGACTTTACAGAATCAAGCGTACGCTTATCTTAGGAGGGATGCTACTCTGTCAAGCCTGTGATGGAGCGAATTCATTATCCATCACTCAAATAGACACGCACTGTTTTGCTCAACTTTTCCCAGGGTTGTTTGGCTGGGTCGCTGCTTGTTTATGGCTGCTGCAGTTGTCTTGTTATGAATGACTTGGGTGAACTGTGGAGAAAGAGTCTTTCAGAGTGATGGAGGGTGAGCCGCTTGTTTCAGCACAACTGTTCACCCTGAGAGCAGGCGTTTAGCATCTTAAGCACAGGTCATGTGGTACACCATGTCAACAGTGAGGCTCTGATAGATCAATCTGGCTCTTCAGAATCAATCTAGGTCTGAATATTTTTAAGCAGCATGCTGGACCTTTAGCTGCTCAGCATATACTTGGGAGTGGCACACTATGATAAGTCATATAAGTAACCTTTATAGTGTGTTAGTAGTCTAGTGTATTTAGGTTACATACTTGGTATGTTTCTTTGGCACATTGTGCATATTTAAAATGGTGCTTCAAAGGATATAGTTATACACATTTCATTCAAGTGCATGCTCAATTTAGGACTGAAAAACATACATTTACAATAACATACAATTTTAGTCCCTTATGTTGGAAGAGAGCAAATGATGTACAGGTCTGAAAATGCCCTTACTTCACATGTATATTATTTACACATACAGGCCAGTTTGGCTGATGTGACTTTTACCATAAGTGCCATATTTTAGTTTAAAATAGATATGCAAGCATATTGTGAGATTTCTTTGTTTCTTTTATGCAGGAACGTGAGAAAGGCTCTCACTCATTCTGCTGGTGCAGGTACTGCTTCAAACTTGAGGTGAGGGGATTAAATGTATACAAATTTGTTTAATGTGTAATACAAACACACATGTAATACAAACACATGAATATTATATATAATTATATAATATAATAATAAAATGTGCAAAAATTAACAAGGTTAAATTGGTTAAATGAACATTAATTTAAAGCATGTTTGTGTTTCTTAAACATGTTAAAGTAACAGAGTTTTGTGGCCTCATCTCTATCAGGAAATCACTGCATGAACCACATGTAAATCTTCCATACTGTGTCAATTCTCATTCAGTTCACGCACAGAGGGAAAAAACTCGCAGCAGAGAGACGCTCTGATTACTGCTCAGCCATAATCCTTTTTCTCTGATCTCTGCTGATTTTAGTTTAATATTCCTGGGACTTTTTTTAGCAGGGGGAATTATTCAAATACAAGGTAGAAATCGCTTCTCCACCTTCAGGCATTTGAAGGCAAGTTTGGAAGGGGGGAGTGAGAGATAAATCGGAGCAAAGTGTTCTTATGGCCTCTGAGATATTTCTGTCTTGATGTTTCTTTCAGCATCAGCCGGACATCGCAAACACTTGAGGTCATTTGCCCTCCTGGCCAGCTAATTTTCCTGCTGGTGGTGCATGTCTGGCAAACAGAGGCTGCCCCCGGGCCACCCAGACTCACCCCTGATCTGGGGTATTCACTGATAGCAGCGTGATAGCTGCCATGACTTGAATTTGATTCCAGGATCACACCTTGCCGAGCAGAGGAACAGGAGCTGCTAAATCATCTCTGATAAAGGGCTAGACAGCTAAAGCAGCCTAGCATGTCAACAGTTTACAGGAAATTGCTTCAAGCTTCTTACACGTGTGCAATAAGGGGCTATTGTTGACTGTATGGTGACCCTAGTAGGTAGGTGACCCTAGTAGGTATTTGGACATTATAAGATAGAAGTAAAAACTTCACATGTTTTTACTTCTATCAAAAATTTAGTATTTATTTATTTACAAAATTTATTTATTTACAAAAAATCATGATAATATACCAAATCTATGTAAATTATCATATTTTCATCTACCAAATATGCTCATATTTTAACCATGTCATCCCAGTTAATTTTAGCGTATGATAAATCCTCCAAGGGTAAGACAAACACATTAATTGTGAAGATGTTCCACTGAAATTTCACAACCAAAAAGTGTTCAAATATTTTTTTGTCTTCTTTCAAACAGTATGTCTTTTGTTTTCAATTTGAAACCTAACAAATGTGTTTTTGTGAAATGTTACGCTTCAAAAGTTTGCATGAAAACTTTCAAATAAATGCCACCTGGTTTTATATTTTGCTAATTAATGTGATGAAATTTCTATACAGTTGTTTAAGTATGACTTTATTTCCCAGTTTTTTGGGGGGTTCATTGTATTTTAATGCCTTTAAATGTATTCATACTATAATTCATACAAATAATTAAAGCTTTACTCAATAAGCAGAATCACACCCCCAAAACATTGTAACAGAAACCCCCAAAACATGCTGTATTTTTAGCATACTTTTGTCCAAACATATTAGCATCTTAAAAAGAACAGATTCACAAACATTCTAAATACAGAAGGGCTAGATTGTACTAATGAAAAACACACGTTTTTTATGTTACGTCTTGGTGATGATCAAAGTACATTATAACACAAATAGAAATTGTTCCCTTCGAATTTAGAAACAGGAAGTATTTGAGGTGGTTTGGCTGGAAGGCAGAGTCCAGAATGCAACCTCAGCCTTTCATCCAGGACTGGCTTTGTCTTGCCGCCAGCCTGGGGATTCACACTCTGGGAACAGTCACTTGGAGCCCCACTGTCAACACAAACACAATACAAAGAGTCCCAAACCACCTTCATTCTGACAATGTGCAGCTTTAAGCTGTCTGCCAGCTACCTGATTGGGTGTTGGGTGCCAGCAGAAAAGCTTAAGTACAGCCTTCAGAGCGGTTTACCACCAAGATCTGTATTTAGTGAGCTTTCCTACAACTTCTGTTTTTCCTTATTCTAGGTATAACTCCCATCTTTAAATGCCTGAAACCAGCTGTATATACATTTGCACTGAGTAAGTGGCTTACATACCAAAGGTTCTTTGTTTTTGATATTAGGGGTTTCTAATTTATGTGCCATTAGAATCACCAAATAAATAATAAAGAAGTAATGATTGTTTTTGAACAGGTTGGCAAACAGGAAGTTCCTATGCCATCCAAAAAACATGGTGGGGATACTCAGGCAAGAATGTTTTTATAGCACAACAGTGTTTGCAGTGTTTATCAAAGTAATAGGCACCTTATAGCTTCACTTTTGCATATTAAATATGTTACATCCAAAATGATTCACACATCGCCTTATTGTCTTATTAACTTATTGTCTAATATATTTCAGCGTCTAAACTATTCCTACTTGTAAATGCAGCTTTGTAGACTGGGCTTGTTGGCTCTTTTGGTAAAATGTTAAATCCTCTCTCATCTTTAAGTCGCTTTGGATTAATGCGTCTGCTAAATAAATAAATGTAAATGTAATATTTATGGTAAGCTTTGGTGAGATAGCAGAGCTGAGAGTAAAGTGTTATTATGATATTGTGGTTTGATGGCACGTGGCAGTAGTTTATAACAGACACTGTTTTGCTCTAATGTAGATCGCCCTCTGCAGGCAATCTCTAACACTTAGCTCTGAACCTGCAAGATTTTACTGCTGTGCGTATTAGCATACGGCCCCTCAACACATGGACTCACACACATTAGTGTGAAAACATATTGCATGTACTTGTAAACACTTGTTTTGGACATTTGGGATGAATGACACCAACACAGACTTTGTGTACATGCTCTCCTACTAAAAATGCAAACACTGCTCAAAATGAGCACAGCACATATGAATTTTGAATAGACAGATGAATGCTAATTAATCACACTAGCTAATGCTTTATACCCCAACAGGCTGTTTTCTCTGTGCTCCTCTTGATATGGCAAATAACAGGCCTGCCTGCCACGCAGCCAGACACTTTGTCAAACAAATATGATCAAAACAAAGCTAATGACGTGTAAATTGTTTATGATGTTTTCTGAATGAGTTGTGTGTGTGTGTGTGTGTGTGCGCGCATGAGTGTAAAGGGGCTAATCATTACCATCAACTTGACATAATCAGGAGGAAATGAACATGAATATTTCACAGCAAACTTTGACTAGAGCCACACAGCGATCTGGGGGTCTTTGATGAATGTCGGACAAGTCGTATAATATGAGTTATTCTTCATGTATAGTTGTGAGGTGAATGTTTTGCAACAGAAGCCCCTGAGAATATTTCAGTGTGCAAACAAATTACCAATGTAGCATAATTAGAAATGAATGCTGTAAAGACATTAAAGCTCATTTTAAAAATGTAAGTGTTGTTTGCATACTTGCCCAAAACTAAAAGTGTATTGATTGAGTGTATTGACAGTGAAAGTAAGAAAATCTGACCTTTTGTACAAAGGATTTGACATGGTCCTAAAAAACTTAAAACTTAAATATATCTTATTTATTTTGTAGTTTCAGCCATGTAGATTCCACACAAGCTAGGTAAATACATTTTGTCATGACACCAGTTATTGTTTAGAGCCTTAACCAATGCATGCTAACAAACGAAGCTGGCAGTTGTGTTTAAAGAGAGATGTTTGGGGCATGTATTAAATTATAAACACACACTGCCTCTCTGGCTGACAACACTGTAGCCAGCAGCTCAGGCAGTCTGCAGTCTCTGCTGTATGTGGAATGCAGTATTCACCTGCTGGGTTGTCACACACCAGCCAAACCGAAGCATAACCAACCCTAATCCAACACAATGAGTCAAAACAGTACTGCTGTATCTACTGGCAGAAATACAGTACACTCTCAAGCATACTGATGCATACAAACACCAAATATATATCCTTATTTCATTTGAGCTTCAATGAATTGGTTAAAGTCTAGTATGATAAAGTATATGGTTTTAAGCCACTAGTTTAATTACAGTGTTGCAAAGCAGCACTGCATTGATTGCCTTAAAACATTTTGTTTTGTTGTTCTAAAGCCTTAACTCAAACTATTAAACTTTTGCAATTAATTTAGCCCACAAGCATAGTGTTACAGACTCCATTTACCCTGTATTTTATAGTCACTGTATCTAGTTTTGTTGTTTATATATATTATGTGTGTGTGTGTGTGTGTATTATACTAAGATATACTAAATATACAATATATATGATAAACGTTTGCCAATGTTCCAAAATTCCATTATTCAAGGAACTTACTGTATTGTGATAGATTTCTTTATTACATATACAGTATTTTGCATACTAAATTTTGATTATAATTACCTTTCCATTGCTCAGGGACTACAAATCTTCGGTGCAGCTAACTGCAAATAAAACAGTAAAACAAATCTGAGCAATGTCATTTACACAAATCTAAGTCAATCATTATTATTGGTCTTGTGACATAAAAGGAATATACACATTTATAACCAAACAGTCAGAAACATATTTAAACCCCCAAACAAACACAGAACTGATCTTAATATCACCATTTGGCTGTTTTTGATTTAAGAGCACTGTGCGTAATGCAGTGCATTATAGCCTTAAATAAAATACCTATGGTAATTTCACACAATTTTACTATAAATCAGTGAAAGGTTGTTCCGGTTCCCCCTGGCTCTGATAGCGCATGTAACACTTGAACCCGTAAATACAAAATGAAATTTCTTGACACACTCTCACCATGCAAAAGATGGATTTCCATTTCCAGAAAACGAATGAACAAAACAGAGCATTCAGTTCATAATTACCTGTCATAGACACAGTCACATCGGTGAAGGAAATTCAATATGCACCCATGACACTTCCGTCGTAATGTGATGGAAATAAGTGTTTGTTTTGGTGGGTGAAGGGGGAGGTTGGTTAGCATGTGTGCGTGTGGTTTAGCAGTTTGTTGGTACTGGAGAAACTGCCTCTTATTGTTTGTTATGACCACAGAAGAAAATGACGGCATGGGAAGATGTTTCGTTTCATAGACCAAAAACATTGTTTGTGAACACTTATGTTTATCTCAGACATTTCAAAACATCTCTCTCTCTCTCTCTCTCTCTCCCCCTCTCTCTCGTCCTGTCTCTCTCACTCTTTGTAATAGTTGTGTGGGTCTCACTCAATATTTCTCATTCTTATTAACTGCATGGGTGCAATTTATTTTCCTCTCAGGCAACGGAGGTAGCTGGGAATGTGGGAGACTCTGGTCCACACTGATAAGCTCACTTGCTCATACAGGCCTGCAGGAGGGACTAGATTTACCAGGAAGACAATGTCCACCAGGTCACATACATGCGCTTACACACACTGACTCGCAAGCAGAGTAATTTACTGCCCCAACATACACATAGATAAACTTAAAAAACAGGTAAACATATGAATGTGCATTTAAAAGAGCCAAACGATCAATATTCAATACTGCACAAACTAAAGCTCACAAGCAGTACAAGTACAGTTACACAAGCATATGTAACAACAACAACAGCTGTCAATAGTTTAAAATATAGCAATTTTTTTTTCAGGAACAAAACACATGTTTTGACAAGTTGTATAAACAACACTCATAAGTTGTGTATACATCATATATACTCATTTCACTCAAAAGCAAACAACAGATTGTATTTGAAATATGTTGTTTGCATTTCCATAAATGAATATGTTACATTTCAGTTGAAAGACAATTACATTTCATCATACAAAAACTGCATTTTGTGTGTGTGTGTGTGTGTGTGTGTGTCACTGATAAATTTTAAGTCAGCTCAGAATATTCTGATCAGTTATTAGAAATCCCTCAATATAGAAAACTATATACAATATAAATGCATTAAATGTACAAAACTGCATGTAAAAAGTGTTAACTTTGACAGTTCTAATAATGCATGTGACATGTAACAGTGGCTGCACCTGTCGCCTACAAACACTAAAGGCACATTAACTTCACCATGAAATACCCCACAAAAAAAAGTCGAATAGAATGAGATTTAATCAGGGAAAAGTAATTCCATTTGCGCTGCTTAGTTAGTGACTAGCAATAAGGAGAAAGTTTCAGCGCTGAAAAAATTTAATGATATTCCTCCCTAGCTGCTTGTTTGTGTTTATGTGGAGGAGCCGAGCGAAGCAGCAGGACGATAAGAGAGAAAAACGACGGCGCATGCTGTGGCGTCAGGAGCACAGAGACGTCTATAAACTAAAAGAAGCACTGCACTGTCGGAATATGACAGCCAATCCATCAGGGAAATGGAAGCTCTGTCTACTGCACCAAGGAGAGAGTGGCCAGAACTTTTATAAATAGTCACGCATTTTTAAGGGAAATTGAAAGTTGCCAGACATATGCTTTCCAGTCTCACTGTGGATCATCCGAGAGGCCACGTTGGCTAAATATGATTGAAACATCAAAGCATACAAAGTACCAAGGTTGAAAGGCTACATGCAAGGTAGGGTAGTCCAAACAAGGGCACAGGGAGGTGATTTTTTTATAGCCTAATATCTTTGTGATGGATCAGATGGAACCATGCTAATGGAACACTGAGGTAAAGAGGCCATTTGGAACCTTTTGTAGTTTGCAGTGTTGGCTCTTTTGTGATACAGTAGTTTAATAAGGATGCAGTAGTTTAATAAGGTGCATGTTAGTTATAGGAGACTAGTGCCCTGTTGTCTAATCACAAGTTCTGAATTTACAAAGTCAAATCTGAATTTGCATTACCTTTTAATTTGGTTTGAGTGACCCAATCACAAACCATTTAAAACTGCATTTACACATACATATTACATATACATATACACATATACATATATATTAATGGTTGTCCACCAATGATTGCATCATCTAAAACAGATCTCAATACCAGGTATAAACTAAACCAATGTCAAAGTGGTCTTTCAGAGGACCCCCACACTGTGCCACCTTCAACACAAATCCTCAAATTCAATCAAAACCTCAACAGAGAAGATGAGGTTTGCATTTTTATATTTGAAAAATGAAAAATGATGGTTGAGGATACAAAAATGAAATACAAATTTAACTTCAAAGAGAAAACACAGTGTATCTAATTCAAAGAATGGCAGAGTGAAATAGGCAGGGGAGGCAGTTGATTAAAGCAGAATACCAGCTCATATGGAAATGTCAGGCAGACGGTTGAAAAGCACATTGAATAGAAGGAGCCTGAGGCTCTGGCCAGAGCCTTACATGGACGTGTGGACATCCTTTCATCTGCGCATAGCAGCAGAAGATGGGCAGAAGGACCTATGCTATTAACCTCAACAAAACTAGCATGGCCTCTCTGTCAGACTTGCAGTCATGAGGAATGTTTCTTTTCTTAGTTCTTTTTAGACAACAACAAAATTCACCTGAAGAAGGAGTTTAACTTTGAAGCAACTGTTTAGCAGTAGCAAAAGCAGTTGCAAAAAAGAGTCACATTAGGCTGACTGCCAATTAACAGAAGGTGTTAGATAAAAGAGGTTTGAAAATTAGTGCTGTCGCATGGGAGTCATTAGGTGCAACGACTGCCCAGCATGGTTTTATAATGACTAAGGAATATGATGCCATTTTACTAATTTTGGTGCAGGATGAGCAACAAACATGATGGTTATAATTTTAGTAAAATTAAAGTGAAGTCCAGTTTCTTAGCATACTGAGTCACCAGACCAAAACATCTGTGAAAGTACTGCATAGTTCTGTAGTTACTTTTCAGGATGTTTAATTTAATGACCCCCATTAAGTAAAAATAGACATTTTAGAACTTAAAAGCTGTGATATGTTTACAAATTTACTTTTTAGGAAACAGACCAAAAATATTCATAAATCATGTTGTAAATGCTCTGACCCCTGATCACCTTGAACGAAGCAGCAAGTAACAGTTGCAACTAGTTGTCTCTGTAGGAAGCAATTTGTTCTGTGTTTTAGTATAGGAATTTCATGCTAGTTGCTTCAACAGCTCTTAGAAGAATGTTTTGACA
The DNA here is from genome assembly GCA_036877545.1 of Yasuhikotakia modesta. Classification (NCBI taxonomy): domain Eukaryota; kingdom Metazoa; phylum Chordata; class Actinopteri; order Cypriniformes; family Botiidae; genus Yasuhikotakia; species Yasuhikotakia modesta. Next base: position 11,839 of record JBAJNP010001187.1, read on the forward strand.
ATTTTGTTTATTTATTCCATTTTTTCCTAAGAAGATTTTAAAATGAGTAAATAATCATATCTAAAAATGATGACTAAATTATTTGCACCTGAAGGGTTAAATTTAGGATAACACTGAGATAACATCACACAGGAGCAATGTGTTTGTCATCAAATTCATTTTATTTCAGCGACACACTTCGGTGAAAGAGATCGCAAGAAAAACCAATGGAAACTTCAGCAAAGATAAACGGTGGGCAGCGTAGTATGATTTACACCATATAAATGGATAAATATTTCAATTTAAATGCAAAACATTAAACTGGTGGAGGCAGTAGATCAATGCAAGCGTTCTGTAACATACTACTCCAGGGTTTATAAATAATAGTTGATGCAATTACTTCTCTTCAAATGAGGTTTTAAAGCTGCCGTGGCCCTGTATGTCTTTATAGTAATGTTTTTATTTCCTAAACCTTGTGTTATTCTTGTTCCTAATGTAATTGCTTCTGTCTGGTGGCTCATCAAGCTGACAGATACCTGCAGGAGAACAGTTTCTCAGGATCTGTGTGTGGCTCATCTGTGCTTGAGGAGAATCTCACAATTTACTGCCTCTAGCACCATCACCATTTACATGAATATCTACAGAAGGAGATGTTTATATTTTATTTCCTGAATAGGACTAAATACATGTCTACTGTTACAATGGCTACTCTAATAAAGACACTCAAATGTTAAATACCTCATAAATTCTAAATTGTTTAAGGATGAGCTTTTCGTTATTTCCTGCACAAATTATTCTTGTATTCTTGTTGCATTAAAAAAATAGACAGAAACAGGACAAATTGCCCTCGTCAAGTTATTCACAAGTAGTACAACTAATAAAACCTAAGCCCTGTGTAATATAAATTGCCACACACTGTGTTGTGATGAAAAACAACCAACAAAAAAGGTGTTTTTTGGACTCTCAGACACACTGACTAAAATGTGCTGCTGCACAATTATACTCTCCTTGGCTAATATGAAGCTTTTATTTCATCCATTGGCAATATCAAACGTCATCTGCAACAGAGAATGCTGGCAATAGAATGTTGACAATGATGGTGACGATGATACTTATGATATTCCAAAAGTGTTTTGATGCCAGGGGATAAAAAACGGTGGCTTTCCAGCACAATACAGTGCCATTTGTCATCAGCCAAGGACAGTCGTAATCATCCCTTGCGTGTGCCTTTACCCATCAGTCTTCCTCTTGCTGTGTATCGGGATCAGTCTAGGCTCATTTATTTTAATCGTCTCCTGTTTGCTAAACTGGCAAAGTCAACAGAGGACAACAGAAACAAGGCGTGCTCTCAAAACAGACAAAACTGTGATTTCCCACCCTCATAACATTCTGTTCTTGTTGCCATACAAGTTCTAAGACCTTCAGAATCTGTCATTTCTGTTATTGATTCCACTTGTGTTTAAATTGAAATGTGTTATATTTGTTAACAGATTCACAAGATTCATCAACAATGAATGCAAGTAAAGACTTTGAGGGGCTAGAACGGAAAAGGGTGAAAAACTATTGACACCTTTGTACTGTGAGTCATTGTGCAAACAAGTAGTTTATTATTTGTAGCATCCAAACAGAGAGTTTCAAGTAAGATAAGTGAAACAAAAATCAAAGTAAAAACCAAATTAAACATGGGTGTTCTCCCATCTGTCTCACTTACTCAATGCCTCTGGTAAAAATCTGTATAGCTCCACTCTGTTACACTGCAATATATCAGTTAGAGCCAGGGGCCTACAACTGTATGACAATAAAGCAAGCCAACAAAAAAACTATTAAAAGATTAGTTTTGTAAAGAGATGACAGTGTAACAGAGTAAAGTCCATTAAAAAACATAATGTCTACATAATGTATAAACCGAGGTCATATGTTTACCAGTTCTGACCCGTGATAAGAGTAAAGACATACATCACATCATGAAATGTGAAAAATAAATCACAAGAGCAGGCTACCCGTGATCGATCACATGGTCATGAAAAGATTTTATTTGTATGTAACTTTAAGTAATTTACAAATTCCCACGACAGCTCGAAACACAGGCTGTGTTGCCGCTCACAGTGATGCAGGGGTTGCTATGGTTTCTGTGGGCCAAACGTCAGTAAAATGTGTATACGTAATACACAATATCGATGATGTAATACGCAGAACATGAGGTGAGGAGGCGTTCGCTGCACTATTGTCCAGGCGATTCAAACGCAAAAATCGCTAAAAGTGAGTAACTCTTGTTGCTATATAATACATACTAAAATATGTTAAACAGCGCAACTAATATATCTTTAGGCTTGACAACCAAAGTTGTTAAATTACAGCGTATACATGATTAGACAGCAGGAGGCTGTTGTTGCTTTAGCTTGCTGGCTAACTGATAATCTTTTACCTTTACGTTCTCATATCGTACACATTTCACTAAGATTAAACATGTGACAGATAATATTGGGTGAAAGGGCACCACGAGTCTTCTCTCTTGGAAGCTAACATCTTAGGCCAGGTAGAAATCAAAGAGCTGTGTTTTACCTGTGCTATAGGGAGCTGTCTACCTTGACAGTGTCAAGCCTTGACTACCTTGACATTTTAGGGAACCTGTCAAGTCAGCTGAGCAGGAGTTTAAGTAAACTGACACGTCTCCTAAATGCTAGGTTTGAAACCAGAGCCATAACCTGCCTGTGCAGCTTATTTAAATAATGCATTTGAACTTGTACACCTCCATCTGCTCAATCTAAGGTGTGTAACTTCTTCTGGAACATTATGCAAACTCTCCTTCAAGATCTGATACAATCACTTGATTGTATACTTTATAAATTGCTTCCTTTTCTACTTGTATTTTTGTGTATACATGCTTTTACGTATTTTGGCATATTTTTATGTTGTCTTTATAGTGTCTTTCTTGATTTGACACAATTGACACAGTTGCTCATTTAAGAGTTAGTGATAATAACAAAGTGTTATGTTTTCTACCCAGTGGATCGTGGGTCGAAGCGGCGACAGGTGAAGCCTTTAGCTGACTCGCTGCTGGACGCTCTGGATTACGACAGTTCAGACGACAGTGATTTTGAAGTAGGAGATGCGTCAGGTAATCGTTTAATAATAAAGTATTGATATATTAAATGTCTAAAACCTCATATGGTGTTATGATAAAATTATGGCAACAAGTGATGGAAGCCCAAGTTGTAAGTTTCACAATAATAACAACATAACTCTTGTTAGAACAGTTTTTACTATACTGCAGAAGGCCATTTTAGACATGGCCCTTTTTGGGCTTTCTCACCTGTCATGGACAGCTGCTTAGGTGGAGATGCGACCTTCATCGCTGTGTGTGTCACATTTACTGCCCTGCCGGTAGATTAGGTCTCCTGCAATGCGGTACTAACACTGGAGTCGCTTATAATGAAATTCTTACACTTTGACCCCTTTGGGGCTTAAAGTTATTCTGTATATAAAACTTTGTGATCAGAAGTAAAATGTACATCACCCTATTCTGATTGGACAATAAATCATTGCAAGTCGCTTTGGATAAAAGCTTCAAAGTATAGTATGAATAGTAAGCAAGGCAATGGCAAACAAACAGCTGAATAGGAGTGAACATGTATTATGTATAGGTTTACTAAAGGACTGAAAGCAAAAAAACTGAAATAAGCATTGGTCCTAGTGGAGTATCACCAGAGCTTGTATTGTATTCTGCTGTCTTTGTATAACAGAATACGGGCTGTTTATTTCATCAAAGAAAGAGAAAATTCACCCTGAAGTTGTTCCACACTTGTGTCACCAGGACTGCGTTATCTACTTACTTCTATATATTAAAAGTTTCAAAATGGACCAAAAGACAAAACAAAATTATTGCATGAAACTCTGATGCTGGAAATGTTATGCTAATCTTATGTCTGTATTTGTGCCAGTTTCAGAAGGCACTGGGAATGAAAGTGATGAGGAGGGTTCAAAAGACAGCGCTGCAGGCTCTGAAAGTGACTCGGATGCTGTTGCCTCGGCTACCGAGGAGGGGATAGATGAACTGGAGGCCAAAGATTTAAACGAAGACATAGAAGATGAGGAGAAAGCCAAGGAGCAGTCTGTCTCAGAGGAAAGCAGCAAAGAAACAGGAGGAACCTCCAAGAACCGCAAGAAAGGAGAAAAAGCTTCTGGTACGGTGACAAATGGCAGCGGTACAGCCGAGGAAGGCCCGGCAGAGCCCAAGAAATGGAACCTACGGCGGAACCGCCCCATGCTGGACTTTACTACAATGGAGGAGCTGAATGAAATGGACGATTATGACAGCGAAGATGACAACGACTGGAGGCCCACCGCAGGAAAAAAGAAGGGCAAGATATCTGGCAGGGAGAAAGGAGGAAGCGAAGATGAGGAGGATGAGGGAAGCGATGAAGAAGACAACAAGGATGATGATGGTGAAGAAGATGATGATGATGATGAGGAGGAGGATGATGACAATGATGATGAGAATGAGACCAGCAGCAGTGAGAGTGAGGATGAAGGGAAGAAGCCAAAGAGGAAAGCAGGCAAGAACACAGGGGCGTTCGATGAAGAGGAGACCAATGACAGCCACAGCACATCCCATGGGAAGGGCAATGAGGTGAGATCTCCTCTGATATCACATCAAAACATCTTCTGGTTTAACAGAAGATAAACTTTATAGCTGCTTAGAATTACTTAATTATGTGAAGTCATTCCTACAATGAAGATATTTTTTCACCAGAGGAATTTGCAGAACACTAATTGGTGAGATAATGTCTCAGCAACAATGTTAGCAGCAAAATGGTTAAAGGATGGTGGACCTTTGTAACTGTCTAGTTGATTAAATAAGCCTATTTAGTGTTTAAGCAGGTGTCATGAAGTTGTGTCAGATACATGCATGAATATACATGTATACAGTATACAAGAGTATTCAAGAATATACATGTTTTGACAATAGATATAGTAGAAAAGAATGATGGATGTTCTGCACTTTAAGGACCCTGAGCCCAGAGTCATTGTTAGGACTTCAGTTGCTATATCCCAAATCTCTAACTAAGCATGCAGAAGCTCTCATCTCTTACTGCTTAATACGCTTAGTTGCAAGATCTATTTAATCTGCGTTTTTGTGCCACAACAATACATAGCAGCTCTTATCGTTTTTCAAAAATTGTCCAAAAAAGATTAGTTGTATGAAAAGCTAAATTCTCATATGTAATTGTGCATATATGAACACAATATATGAACAGTCAGAAAATCTAGTCTTTGGCTTAACGCCATCAGATTTCACAAAATCAGTTTAGGGGATTGGCAGAGATGGAATTAGAGCTGGAGCTCTTTTGAGTGGCTTTTCTTTCTTTCTTTTTTCAAACTGATCCGAGATCTAATTTGGACTTTGGTTGCGAACTCCAGCTTTTCATCAGTGCAACAGCTTGCTAATGCTTGCTAAGTTATTTCTGCCTTTCCCAGGACTCTTTGCTGGAGCGGCCCCAGATGTGGAGCTCTCAGAGGATGGAGCACATCCTTATCTGCTGCGTGTGTCTTGGAGACAACAGCGAAGACGCGGATGAGATCATCCAGTGTGACAACTGTGGCGTGACCGTGCATGAAGGTAAAACCCAGAACTCAGCTGTGTGCCACCGCAAGCTCAGCTCAAATATTGATCTCAAATGTTTGCACAAAGTTTTGAAAAATGAGTTTTAGAATACATTTCAATATTCAGTTCCTCCAATCCTATCTCAAGGCCTCTCGTACTGTCGTAAGCTTTCACAAAGAATTACCGTTTCGCACCTTTCACAGATTGAGGGAGGTGTTTTTCATTGAGATAAGAGTAAAAGCTCTGACAATATTTTCATTCTTCGGTTTGTTGTTAAACACGTACCGTTTGATTGTTTGCTGTACACCTGCTGTCCTTTTGTACACAAAATTGGCTTGTCAGACAGCAGCGAGGGGAATAAATACTGAAAGGAGAGTGAACTTCATCATCCCTCATTATTAGCTCTTTGCGACCGCTACTCGTTAGAAACAAAAATCAATTACTTTTTAAACCGTCTTTTAGCGATGGCCAGCTCATTCAGACAGGCTGCCTCACGGCGGCCAGGCAGACTAGATCAATGTGTCACCACTAATTTTCAATTACTCACTGATTTCTGCCTTTAATTATTTATTTACAGCTTGTTTTGTGCTGTTGTTCGACTGATTTGTGAGCATCACAGGGAGTTCTACATGCACAAAAACAGAGTAAGAAGTTATACTACTTGTGTTAGAAATTCTATTTTCAGTTCTGTGTATTGAGGTGATGTATTACAAATACATTTTATTTCTGTAGTTTTCACATTTTTCTTACATGCGTGTATGTTATCTCTACGGAAACTATAAAATACTACTGTGTGATGTGTTAGGGTTCCAGACACGTAGTGGTTCTGGCAATACAAATAATTTGGGTTTGTTTCATATGTAGTCAGTGTTAGAAACTGTTAGTGAAAAGTTGTATCATCCAGTTTTATGTGGTGTAGCGTGGGAAAGAGAGCTCAAGGCTGTTTATCAGAAGGATGCTGGTTCGAGCCCTGCAAAGAATAATAATCCCCATTGTGCCCTTGAGCGAAGCACCAGGTTTCTCTAGGGGATTGTCCCTGTAATAAGAGCAAGTCACTTTGGATAAAAGTATCTGTTAAATGACTTCTTAGTTACCTGCTTGCTCAACAGATTTCATCTGTTAATTTCATCCAGTTAATTACATCTTCACAGTACATGCTTTTGTCCCTTCATCACAGCCCACTGCAGTCACTGTTGAGCAAACTTGGAATTTATGTACTCAAAGCAAATTTCATTTGCACGTATCAAGCTGTTCTGCAATTTGGCAACTAAACATTTTTATTGTTAATGATTAAGTCAAAAAAATCTGTCATCTTTGTCCAAAATGTTTGTTCCTGTCAGTGTTCCTTGTTATTATGTGTAATGCACAGCAGGATGAGATACAATTTTGTAAAAGTTCAGTAAAGTGTGAGGTTCTAAGGAAGTTTCTGATGATCCCTCATTTAGCTGTATATAGCTAATAGCACATACTAATGCAAATATGTTCTGTGGTGGAACTAGAATTAAGAATAGAACAGGTATTTGAATTTATACTACTGGGGTGTTGAATTGCATTCTGATTGGTTGACACATTCTAATTTGTCAATAGCTGCCGTAATTGTCAACAATATGTCATATATAATTTTTTATGATTTTAACGATAAGCCAATAGCTCCCTAGTAATTTGCTTAGTCTGAAGCCCAGTGTCATTGGTGTTATCTACAGTATTTTCAAACTGAGAGTGTGTCTAAATTTGAAGATAGCTAAATCAGTCACTGGCTCTGCCATAGTGGATAGACACACATACAACAGCAGTGACTGATCTAGTCCATGGAGCTCTGCCCACCAGGCACACACACACCCTCACCCCTCCCCTTTTAGTTCCAGCTCAATGAAACAAGCTACTTCATAACATAGCTCTGCTGAATCAGAACACAACCCTGAAACACCCGATGGCCCTTTAACATGCCAGGAACCATGGTGCTGTGTCGGTTCCTACTCTTTTACATTTATATCAACATATAGCTCAACTGAGATGTCTGAGATGTCCTGTGAGCCTTTAGTCCTATATTTGGTAGTTTAATTGTCCAAACTATTTGCATTTTTCACATGGACCACATTAGGATGAGGAATGATAGCAGCATCCGAGGGATAAGACAGCTGTTTCACTGCAAAATTCCTGACCAGGGCCAGTCACTTGCCACCTGCTAGCACCAGCTGTTCCATGGCACTAGATCCAGGAGTTTGGTCCAGGAGGTGGGCCGGCCCTCACGGGTGACAGTGTCACAAGTGCTCACTTAGAATTTGTGCACCAGTTTGAAAGGGTGACCTTTAGTCAAGTGCAACTGAATAATGTGCATGGATTCTTCTGTGCACTTATCACAAAGGCAAAAATAAGGTATTTGATGACCTGGTAGTCTGCTTTCCCAGACCAGTGAGCTGATATTTCTTCTCGTCAGCTGTTTTGTGCCAGAGTGCTTTGCCCAAAGTTTCAGAGCTTTGAAAGAATTGGAACAGGTTTGGTTCCTACAGTCCGCTGTAGTTAAAAATAAGGTGTCATGATTCTAGCTTTGGAGGGCAAGGAGTGGCTGCAGAGGCAAAGGTTTAGATCCTAATCTGACTGTTTACAGAGGATAAGTTCAAGTGACAGTTTTGCTTAACGTTGCAGTATTTGGATAACACCGCTAGGCAGCAAGATTTGGAATTGTTCTTGGGAAAGGATCCAGGAAAAATTGAATGATAAAGTAATGGAGCAAAGGGCCACGAGAGTAGCTCTGGAGATAAGAGACAAGCTGTCATCCTTAGATGCACACAAGCTTCTCACAGCTTGACTCTAAAGCTCGGCAGTCTGTGGAGGCTCTGACCTCACATATGGCCTCGTTCAAACTCTGAAGAGAAAGACTCTATCAGAGAGGAGCACAGAAAACTCATCACTGATCAGAGAACAGAGGAAGACCCCGGTCTCAGGGTCGACACAATTTCCATCTGTGTCCAAACCAGCACTAACACGTGCAATGCTTTGATTAGCATCTCATTCTCTCACACTCAATTTGCATGTTCCTCATTATCCAAGATTAACCAAGAAGTGTTAAAATAAACACAAGCAATATACTTGATCTGGTTCACAGAGTTGTTCCGACTAATTATGAATCCTTTTGTCTCCCTTCAACTTGTTTGTTGTTTTTATGCGTTTTAGTAGTTCATTAAAACAGAAAGAGGAATTTTACTGGCTGTGTTGTAATGGTCGCAACTGTCTTTCAATGAAGTGAGTTTATTAAAACCGTACCCCAATAAAAGGCATCACATCACTCTGTAATGGCTTTGCACTCATTGGAACACCAATTACCATGCTGCTGGTATTGATTTCAGTAAGACCCTAATGAGTTCTGGACCGTAAAGTTAATTATTTCCCCAAACGTGTGCAATTCATTTAAGTTGGTTTCTTGCTTAAATAGCTTTTTTGTCAAATTTGGTCCACTGAGAATATTGTTTTGCCTTTTTTTAATGTTGTTTTCTAGTTTGTCTTAGTTGTCTAGAGTAACTTTTTAGTTAACATTTACTGCAACTTGCTTACTTATTTAAATGAACTTACACTAGCTAGAGGTATATGAATTAGTGTATAAATGCACTGCTGTATTATAGTGCATCAATCTGACAATGAAAAATATAAAATAATTACAGCATCCTGTAATTGTTTATAATTACTATAACATTTCCAGTATTAGAATCTCAGGTTGTTTTGAAACGAATCAAGCATATCATTAAATAATCACCATGACTTAATCATTGTAGGCATATTTTTAATTTTTTGATGCATTATTGCATAATCATTGTAATTGATTGAATATGTAATTGAATAATTGTTGGACAGACTAATTGTTATTTGACACTTAGTGGATTTGGCCATAGGAAAAGACTCTGGCTTAGAATTGAGATCTTTTGTAGACTAATGTAAAAACTCTGTCAAACTGTCTTCTGATTTATTGTTGTTTATGTACTTGGATTTAGCTGCTTAAAGTTTGGCCAAGTGCAAAAAATAAATGATTCGTGACTAGTTTTACTTCTGTTTTTTAGATTTTCAGTTTTGATAAATTTAAGTATAAAATGAATATTTTGGTCGTCTTTGTGCATTTATATTATTTATTCCATTTTCCATGTATTTTTCCATGACTGCATGTTTTGATATTTATTAAAAGTTTTGACAATATTACTACCTAAGTTTATATTTATAAGTTTTATATGAATGGGTTTTTCAGAAGTTGAGCCTTTTTGCTAGAAAGTAGTTGTTATGCAGAGCGTAGCATTATGTATTGAAACCACTTTTGCACAAGTATATTTTCACGCTGGTGCACCTGGCAGAAGAGCTCACATTATCCCTTCATACAGATGGGTAATTGCTAAATTAATTCAGGTTAAGTGTTTAGCTCAAGGTTAAAAACATGTTTCTCACTTTGCTGTGATCTGATCTTCCAAACCTCAGCCCTTAAGCACTGATGCTTTGCCTCCTCTCAGTTTGTCTTCAAGGAGAACTGTACTCTCACAGAATCAGATGTGATGCATTAGATTTCTGGTGGGCTATTCTCAACCTCAGACAGCATGTCCAATGTGCTAAACTGCTGATTATCACTTCTGAGGATGTACTCACTGAGTTAATCCCCTTCTGTAGATGTAACCTCTAACCTTGCAGGTCTGATCCCATTTAAAGCAGCTATAGGAACTGTACAGTTATTCAGACACATCCAGTACTAAACCAAAGGTAAATTTAGAAAACTGAGGTTGTATCTTAACAAGATATCTTGCAGCAAATGCACTGAACTCACTGTGAACTGGCTGAACTCACTGAAGTTCACAGCCAGTCAGAAGTTGCATGATGTTTAATATACAGTTATGAGAAGTTTGATTTTCAGCCTGACAAATTGATGCCACATGATGCAAGATTGTTGCTACAGAGATGCTGCAAATTAATAGAATTGGCAAAATGATGCTATTATTTCTGAGAAATTGAATAATTTAAAAGCACAAGAGAAGATAGCTGCATGCCAGAGTTGTGAAAGCACCTTTGACCTTCACTGACTATTGTGACATTTCAAACACTCAATAAAACAACTTATCAGCCTTTGTTCTTCTAGATGGACCATGCTGAAATACAGCTGTTTCACATCACACCATTTATATTCCCAAACTTCGCAGAAATAAATGAGTAGAAAATTAAAATGTTATCTGGCTTAATTTTATTTTTTTGTCATTTAATTCATTTTCATCTCTGTTCGCTGACTCTTTAATGAGGATTTTATTTATTCCATGCATTGCTGCTTATGAAAATGATTGTACTGTTTTTTTATTTGAAAGAGATTGTTCTGATATTCAGAAGGTATTTTTTCAGTTAGTCAATAATCAGCTCTGCTGCTTCACATCAGAGCAGTTGTCGTTACTCTATCTTTTCTTTCTTCTTCTCTTTCTCATCTGGCAGGTCTGTGGGCACTAACTGGCAGTATTCATTCAGTCTTTTGCCCCCGACTCAGTTCTGTTGTTTCTCTCAGTGGTCCTCCTTTGCATGCTGACTGGGCTAATGTTTGAGCTGTTGAATAACTCTGGAATATCCTGGATGAAAGTTATTAGCATCTGGGGGAGAAATGGATTATATTCGAAATACATCAATGCTTTGAACATCAACTCATTAATCATTTGGCAAAAAATAAATTCTTAAGTTAATCTAAATAATTCACTTTTGTTAAGATAATCTTGGCGGTTCAGATAAAGTCTTTCATGCCTGGCAATAGCATCTCATTAATAATGACATTAGCCTACGAATTTAATGTATACGACTCTATTATTTTTTCAGTCATTTAATGTAATCTTGTGGCCTGCAGATGAGTTTTTATGTAACCAGTCAAAACATCTTTAGAGTGATGTTGGAAACTATACAACTAGTCTGTTGAAGAGATCAAACATTACAAATACATGACAAGTCTTGATTCATCGTCTGATTCCAGTCGCGCTGTGTTTTACCGGGACACGCACCAACCTTGTATGCTAATTCTTCTACCCTAAACCTTCCTTCATTAAATCTTGATACACCCTAAAAGGTTCGCTCTTGATTTTGTCAACACCCTTCCACAGGTCGCTGTTTAACTGCCGAGCTCGTCAAGGATAATCTTCCCCTGGGGGATTATGAAGCGCTTCCATAGTCATCACTTTTTCCAGCTTAGCTCATATTAGCCAGCACCCTGTGGCTTAGCAGGTCCAGCTTTGTATCTGAGTTCAAAAGGAACATCAGAGATTTGCTCAACGTTCAGCAGTAAGTCAGTTAAACCATCAAGCTGATCATCAGGAGCTCCGGTCCGTCTGTTCCAAACCCAGTTAGTATTACGCAGCCAACTCTTGCTGTAATACCTTTAAAATACCAGTCAGACAGGGCTGTGTAATGACACTTATTACCTCCTGGTTCAAAATGACTGCAAGATGATGGTAAAATAAATCTTGTTGTTGGTTGCAAATGCTATTTACACACTTCAGGTGTACTAAAGTTTCATTTAATCATGCAATCATTGTTTCCACTTTGGGTAAGTGGTCTGGTCAATCCATTATACTGTCAAAGTATTTGGTACCAATTTTTTAAAAATTAATATTTAATACTATTACCATGAAGTTTTAGCCTGTTGGTTACAGCTCTGATAGAAGTGATGCTTAAGCATTCACCTTCACTCTTAACTGTTTGAGTCTTTTGTGTGTGCTCTCTGTCTCTGTCTGTCTCTCTTTCTCTCTCTTTATCTATCTTTTTGTTAATTTCTCCAATGCCTCAGGTCACTTTGCTGTATTACAACAAGAAAAGATAGTTGCACCCTTATTGGTGGCATATAGCTTGTTTGTAACCTGATAATTGTCTTGGGAAAACAGGAAAATTAAGGGGACAGCTTTAAGTTTTTCATTGGCCCAGTGCTTTCATCTTTAACTAGTAATGCTTCCATTTGGTCAAATTATCTTATTATTACCTTTCTGGGTGAACTTCAGACTTTGGCAATGAGCAGTTTGATTTCTTCTCACAACATTTAATTTTCTCCTTCTGAAAGATGAGCCTTCAGTGAGTAAATGCGTAGTTAAATTTATACACAGCAATGATACGTTTAGAGTATCCCTTACAAAAAATATAGCAATGAAACACTGAGCTTTTGTTATCATTTCATTTCTTCTCAGGTTGCTATGGAGTCGATGGTGAAAGCGACTCTATCATGAGCTCGGCCTCAGAGAACTCAACAGAACCTTGGTTCTGTGATGCTTGTAAGAACGGCATCGCTCCCAACTGCGAGCTCTGCCCGAGTCAGGACGGGATCTTCAAGGAGACCGACGCAGGAAGGTGTGCCTTACTAAACGCTTGGTCTGATGCTACATTTTATCATCATTAGTAGATTCATTAAAGCATCAACCATCCTTTTCAAACCTTTTAATGTTTGACTTGCTCCTTTAATTGTATGTTCATTGAAAAGGTTTATGAAGGGCTATTAGAGCTTAGATGCTGGACAGATGATGGGTAGATACTAAATTTGTGAAAGACTTGCAGATATTTACATAGAGAGCTATTCGTATGTGCAGGATAACCCAGAAAAGGTGAAGAAGAGAAAAAGTGCTAGATAGGTTTAGGAGAGAGGGATAGAGAGAGGTCTGAGAGAGACAGAGAGAGAGGAAAAGAGGGTCACCTGAAGCGTGAAGACTCAAGCCACGTTATCAGTGATAGTGCTCCTCAACCCGTCTGCACCCAAATTTACTACTTCACTAGAGCATGAAAAACACAGCAAATTAAAGTGTGGAGCGTACGCTCACCAGAGATGGATATCTTTATATTGGACTTCGGATTCTCTATCCAGAAGTCTGCATTTGAAATTTTGTCACACCAAATGGTCAAGTTAAAGCACATTTGAAACCTCAATTGAGGACTTCCATCTCTGAAAATGGTACTGTAGTTTCTTTAAAGGAATTTTTGCTCAATAGCAGGTTTTTTACCTGTGCTGGTACTGGACGCTGCTTTGTTCTTCAAATAGTGAAACCTATGAATTTACCTCAGTTCAATCGTAAGTTTTGTTCTGTAGTTAACTGGCCAGTTTGTGGCATAAATATTTAACCTCTGTTCTGTCCAAGGTGGGTGCACGTGGTCTGTGCTCTGTACGTTCCAGGGGTCGCCTTCGGAGATATCGACAAACTTCGGCCAGTGACACTCACAGAGATGAACTACTCAAAATATGGGGCCAAGGCAAGTGACAACAGTTTTAACAGTAACTAACTTACAGTTAACCTAAACAAGCTTGGAATTCAACTCAAAATAAACCATAACTCACCTTAGGAACTCAGTTAAGTTAGCATTCAAATTAGTTTGTATTGATTGCTGTAATTATTCATTTCTGCTGATTCTTGTTATTTTAAAAACAAACAAATTGGCTTTCTGATAAAAGACATGAAGTGTTTGACTTCCTTTGAGCAAAAGATGTCTTTCACTTTCTGAATTCTGGCGACTGCAGACATTCTGACATTTACTCTATCTGACATTATTTTATGTGTCAGTAAGTCAGAAGAGGTTCCTTTTACTGGGAAGCAAATTACTTTAGAAGCACTTGAAAAGCTTTCTTTAATGGTTTGTGCTGTACATGTGAAAAGAAATTACTCCTAGAGAAAGGCTATTATTATTTTAATTTTGAACTCCAGTAATTGGAGAAAGTCGAATAGGTTTTTAGAGCCTGTTGTCCACCTGAGCTTAAATATAGACTTAAATATAGATATAGTAAATGAATGTTGGATTGTTATAATAGTGTTAAGGATTTTTTCATAGCTGAGCTTTGTTACACAATTACCTTCCAGTTTACGAATGTAGAAATAATAGTCATTTATAGGAATAATATAAATGTATAGGAAAAAGTATAGAAAATGATCAAAATTGATCCTTTGTGTTTTTTCATTCTTTTCATAATTATTTTAAAACACAGTGAAAACTTTTAGACAAATTAAACCATAATGTTGCGTGAAATAACCCTGATAGTGTTGTTTTTCCCGTTCAAAAAAGTGTGGTAATGTTTTTTTCTCACTAGGTAGAACTTCTCACTAGATTTTATGGTTTGCAGGAATGCAGTTTATGCGAGGATGCGCGGTTTGCCCGCACGGGCGTCTGCATCAGCTGCGACGCAGGAATGTGTCGCTCGTTCTTCCATGTGACGTGTGCGCAGCGGGAGGGACTGCTGTCTGAGGCTGCTGCAGAAGAGGTCAGTGGTGTGCTTGCGATGAATGTTCCTCACCATCTGTCCTTATTTGACACATCAACTGATTGATCTTGCTTCTCTCTTTAACTGTGGCTATAATTCCACAGTCTTATACAGCTTCTGATAGTTACTGTTCTTTCTATATATGGTTTAGAATGGATAGTTATTACACACGTTTGTGTACACTGTAACTCCTGTTCATTAAACTACATTGTCAATATTTTTCCCAGTGATTCTCACAAAGACCTTAAATTGCTCAGAAAAATGCCACCTTTAACCTTAACTGTTCAAAGAATCTTGCTCTTTGTTTTCAATGTGCTTTAGGGTAACCCAGAAGTGAAGTGAGATTGTCACATCAAGGGCCAACACTGAAATTTTGGATTTTCAATGTTGTAGAGAGATTAAAAGTACCAGACTTTTAGAACAAACTTTAATGCAGTACCAAATTTTAGTAGTATCCACTGTATGTGCTTCACATGCTTTTTGTATTTAAAATCCACAAGTTTATCAAACAGATACACAGAAGAACATGAACAGGTCTCAGAGCGTGAGGTCAGCCAGTCGAACAAATTCCCTGTCTGGGTCTGGTCACAGACCATCAGCCTCATGGCTTAAATATGTGCTCCATATTGGAGAAGCATATGATGGTGTCGTCCAGCACAGATAAACACTGGCAAAAAGTGCCTACTCACCGCAATCCACTTAATCCAGTCAGCTGTGCAAAAGGCCTCATATCAACAGGTGAGTGTGCTGATAGCATCCAGCGAGACACCTTAAGCCTAAACGATTCCGCGGATGACGGAAAATGGCTGTGCTTCCATCTGCCCTCGAGGGAGGGGTGAAACCAGTATGCGCGTGATGGGAAAACGTAAGCTGAGGAGAAACTTGCTGCTCGTGCCTCAGCCGCGGAGATCTGAAACTGCAGATATAACCTCACATAATTTATATAGATTGTTTGTATAGAACTGCCGATATAGATTCTGTCGTTCTCCGTAAACGGCACATTCCAAGAAAAGCAGACCTACTGTTCCTGCCATTCCTGGAAAAAATCCCACCAGTCTTAAATCATTGTCTCCCCCTCTCTTTGCAAAATGTAACTTGTCCTTTAAAAGGGAGAAAAGGGGAAAGGGGAATTTTTACAGGCTTTTTGTGGACAACTATTTGTCACAGCTATCGGAGAATGCACAGACGCCAATGGGCTATAAAACTCCAGAGCGCAGGGCGTCATTATCGCACCGGCCAGAAGATGTGAGCCTGTATTTCAGGAGATGCTCCCATCTCGCCCATAATCAAATCATACATTAGAATTATCTGTGTGAGAGTGAACAAGTGCACAGAATGGAATCTGAAGCAGTTGTGATGCAGGAACAATAATGAGGCATTTGGGATTATAGAAAATTATTGTGATTGTTCTTAAAAGCTTAAACCTTATATTAAAATGATACAGCATAAAGCGGGGTTCATTTGTTTATTTTTTTCATCTTTTAGACCTTATTTTGTACCAGATTATTTTATAATACTTAGTATTCACAAGACAGACATCTGTGTTTATTTTAATAATCAGAAAGGGAACTATTGTTGTTGTGCTATTAGTTAATTCCCTTTTTTATCAGTTATCATTTTTGTGATGATTAGTCAAGAAAGGAATCTAATTTTGAAGTGCAGGTTGAATTAAATAAATGTATATATTCCATCGTTAAAAAAATAGAAAAAGCAATCCGAGAGGAACATGTCTTACTCAAATGCACAATGGTGAGGGCCCATCATAGCTCACTTCTTGTGGGGTAAAGCCAGCCCTGATATTTAACCACTACACCACATCACCCCTGCCAACCCCATGTGTTTAAAATGCCTGATGACATGTCACTTCATCCTTTGATTTTCTTGTGTTGTATCATGCAAGGGTTTTAGGATATAATTTGGGTCTGTTGGCTTATGTATCTTATGGCGTGCTTCATTTTTACACACAGGACATTGCAGATCCATTCTTTGCCTATTGCAAGCAGCATGCAGACCGTTTTGACAGGAAGTGGAAGAGGAAAAACTATCTGGCTCTGCAGTCCTACTGCAAAGTCTCACTGCAGGAGAGAGAGAAGCAGCTCACGCCTGAAGCTCAGGTCAGAACCAGCTGTCTTCAGTATTTTTGGTACACTGTTATGAAAGCAGTTCTCAAGATACTGTTGTCCATTTGTCGCAGTAGAGTTTGACAGTTGGAGTAGTCAAGAAGAGAGAAGTCTGGTCCACATTGTAGCTAAAATTCAAAGTTGTGACATTATGTTAAAGCCATGATAATAGATGATAGATGGTAGCTCGTTCTCAAATATTAGTTGCACAGCTATTACACTGATAATATTTTTAGTAGAAGTTGTATGCAGACATTTGTGGTCAGAATTTCCATCCATCGAAACAGGAGGATAATTGGCTGTTTAATAGAAATATAAAGATAAGTTTGTGAATTATCTTATCTGCTTGCTACTTTGCAAACAAACTTAAGCCTGTAAGTATGTTTTAATAATATAATGCCACGCATTAATTGTAGCAACAAAATTAAAACAGTTTGTGATCCTCCTACATAGCAGCATTTGTTCTGGAACTTCTGTGATTTTCTCTGTAGGCTCGTATCACAACGCGGCTCCAGCAGTACAGAGCAAAAGCAGAGCTGTCTCGAAACACACGGCCTCAGGCATGGGTGCCCCGAGAGAAGCTTCCCCGACCGCTCACCTCCAGTGCTTCAGCCATCCGTAAGCTGATGCGTAAAGCCGAGCTCATGGGTATCAGCACAGACATCTTCCCCGTGGACACGTCTGATACCAGCGCAAGCGTGGACGGCCGGCGTAAACACAAGCAGCCTGCACTCACTGCAGATTTTGTTAACTACTACCTGGGTATGAGTTCCTGGACTTTTGCTTTTGGCAGTTTTGGAATTATTAGCATTGTGTTTTTATTTAAAGCAAATGTTCAGATCACAAAGTTGGATTGAATTCATGATGCCTTTGGTTTAAGCTAAACAAATTTGCTTGTCAATTTTGGATGCTGACACCAAGCAACATTAATACAGCATCATGCAAAGGTTTTTAGTATCTGTTGTAGGATTGCACTATTTACAGCTATTGTGGATTAGTAGAAATTCATGCTCTTCTGAAAATATTTAGTCGTTAAATTTTCTATTGGATAAAAACAAGCATTGATGCATATGTAGCATTTGAGGGTTACTGTTCCTGACACGCTTGAATCAAACCACAGTATCAGGCAGCGAGCGCAAGACATGCATCTCTTCCTGTAGCCTTGTGGCTAGGCACTTGCCCTCCAAATGAGTGATGCTAAGAGCAGATGTGTGGAGTAACCTTGGGCACACACTCCATTAGGTTCCAGCAGGAGGCTTACCCTCTATCAGTTCCTATTTTTTCCAACATTCCTGTTTATCTGAACTTTCTCCCTCAATCTTCCTTTGATATTCCTTTTTTCTGTAGTAGATAGCGATCTCCGTATCGATTTGTTCATGTCTATTGGTATTCAGAGCGGAACATGAGGATGATTCAGATCCAGGACAACATTGTGGAGCAGAAGAACCTTAAAGACAAGCTGGAGTGTGAACAGGAGAAGCTGCACATGGAGTACAATAAGGTCCGTCTACCCTCAACACTCAAAGCATCTGTTTGGTGCATTAGAGTTTGTCCATAGCAGATTTGTTTTTGCTGTTGGTGCTTAAGCAAAGGCACACACATGAAAAAACATCACAGCGCATGGCAGAAATGTATCTCAAGAGTGTGCGGAAAAGCTACCAAACAACTACTAAATAACACCAATTATGCTTCCATCTTTCCATTTTACTATGCAACTGTGAAATCTCCTTTCAAGCTATATTGTGCCAGACCAACTGCAGAGAGGGAAAAAGGACTGCATAGCACAAAGCTGTTATTAATAAAAATGCACAAAAATGAAAAGAAAAATTATACCGTTAATGGAATAGTTCACTCAAAAGTTAGATTTCTTTCATGCTAGTCTAAAATTAACTTAGAAACAAAGATATTATAAGAATGTTTTATGGTTTAATGTTTTAAGTCTTTTCAGATTAAACTTGTATGACCAACAAACATTCCATTTGACAATCATTATGTTAAGTCATGTGACAGACAGGAACCAATGAGATTTCATGTTATGGAAATGTTTTTTATTTGGAGAGTTTGATGCGTTTCAGTAAGTGATAGTCTGATTTAAATTCAAGTCTAGTCCTGACTTTGAACTGTCTGTTTGACAAACTGATTGACAGGTTAAAAAACAACCTCAGTTGTTACGTTTCAGTACACTGTGTGCAGTCCTAGACAGATTCCTATTGCTGTTGCAAATACATGAAAACATATAGAATACAGAAACAGACTGTTGTTTGTTTTGACATACTGTTGTTTGTTCTGTATTTGTTTCTTGTAGACTTGGATAGTGTTTTCTCATCTGGCCCAATGAGAAATAGAATGGAAGTGAAGAGAGGAAGTTGGAGGAGTTAATGTGGCATCCAGTCTTTATGCGCCGCGTGTATTAAGCGTTATTAATGGAGTGTGTGCTGTTAATTACGACACTCAACATGCATTAGCACAACGATGGCCTTCACAGAGAAAACCTGCTTCAGTGGAGGGCTGACTGCTTATCCACAAAAGTTATCTGAGTCATCTGGATGTTAAGTCTAATAATACTAAATTATACGCTGTAGTTAGTTACATGGATTCAGGCTCTATTTCCAGAAGTTTGGTCCAAACCTGAGTTTCCGCCCCCTCTCCCTGCAGGTCTTTTTTCAATTTGTATTATTACCGTAAGCTGCAGTACATTTGCTTTGTTAATGCAAGTACTGCTGTGAATATTTTAGAAATGCTAAGTGGGTTGTATTTCTTGTGAGTCCATGTGACTTTTGTACCAGTCGCACATTTTCAAGTGGTCCCAATTCTGTTTGCTTGGTGCAAACACAAACCTAACAAACTGAACTTTCGTGTCTCTGGTGTTTTTTTTTTTTTATAAATTCTGTGGATCTAAAACGCATCTAGACACTTAATCCACAAACAGTGTACAATTGGCATTACAAAATAGCAAACCACATTGCATTTATTTTGCTTACAAAAAAACACAAGTTTTCATATTATAATGTAATGCAATAAAATTAGTACCTTTTAGAAGTGTAGTTTAAATGCCCAAATACATTTTGAGCTGCTATGCGTCATTAGATCATCAGTAATTAAATTTCTGTGATCAATTTGCAATTATATTACAAATGTGTAACTATATAAATGGTTCTACTCTTAATCTGAAGTGTTTGTTGAGAGGATTCAGTTTTAAATGTTAGCTCAAGCACCCCACATGGAGCCTCATCTTCACAAGACAGCAGAGATAAGAGGCAGCTCTCTGTAGTTTCGTTCCACACACCCATAATAACTTCACCTCTGCACTGTTTCCTCTCATCATCGTCTTTATCAAACGCCTGCCTGACGCTTATCTACTGTCTGGAGCTGAGAGTGGCCTCTGTATGGAGAAATGCCACTGTGTGTGTGTGTGTGTGTGTGTGTGTGTGTGTGTGTGAGAGAGAGAGAGAGAGAGAGTATTATAGAGAGAGTGTAATATCATTAGTACATTTCACACTGTTCTCGCAGTGCCAAATCTCTTTTTAATGAACATTTTTAAAGTTTTGATTTATTTATTTTTAATGTGTAATATTTGTTGTTCTTCTAAAATTACTTTGGTTGTTGCACAGCACACTTTTGGGTGTGTAAACCAGTTGGTTGTTAAAATGATGAGACCTGTGTACACCTAAGCGTGTGTTCGCACTTGTGTGTTTGTGTGTGGTAATAGACAGAGCTGTCTAGCTTGTCCTTGTCTTATCTTATCTCCCGCCTTGCCGGGTTTTATCTGCCACAGCTGTGCGAGTCTCTGGAGGACCTGCAGAATGTCAATGGGCAGCTGAGGACCGAGGGCCAGGCCATATGGAACATGATGGGGGGGGTCCTTGGACAGGTACGGTTTACCTTCACCTGCCTCATTTTGCTATCCACTGTCCATCTTCATTCTGTCTCTCTCTCTCCGCCCCACCCTATCCTTGATCCAGCTATACGCCTCATCTATCTATCACAGCTCCAGTGAGCCAGCAGCCCTCCCAGAAACAACCTCTGATTTAAACCACTAGCTTTGAGAGTTCGGATCATGTTGCTTCAGAGAGGCGATATATCCATCTGTTTCATAGCGTTTTATTTGTCTCTGAAGATCAACTAAAATGACAAATGAATTCCATTTTTTGACCTTTTTTATGTTTTTGACCTTTGAATTTAACAGGCTGTCCTGTATCTTTAAGACGTCTTTATGTGACGTTGGCAGCACTGAATAGGTTTTGAGATCCATGCATGACTGGACGTGTTAATCTGCTAGTGGATGTGACATCATAAGCATGATGCATAATGAGATGTTAATTAAATTAATTTAAACATATTGCAGTGCATTACAGTTTATTAACACTTAAGTTAATAAACTGTGAAGCGATTGAAATTAACAACTCTAATAAACATATCACAGTTTCTTGTATAGAGTTTTTTTAACAACAATGTGTATCTAGCGTTTGGAGTGTATTTTTCGTAGATCCTTTCTGACTTCATAGCGGAAAGAGTTTAAAGAGAGCAGAAATCTTCTCCCTGGATTTTTTGCACCTGGGTAATGAGCTGTGATTGAAAGAAATCTAGATTGTAGGCAGCACCCCACAGGGTGGACGGCGTCAAGGTAATTCTCTTCGCTGTAATGGGCCTCCTGTTTGCGAAATTCTTTCATTTGCGCTAACTGATTGACCTGTCATTGGCCATGCACTCAGCCCTGACTCTGTAGCTAAAAGCCGCCAACCTCTCCCCTGCTCACTATGGCAACCACATCACCAATGTGCGTCGCCATGGGTGACGGTCACTTAATGAGTGTGAAAATGCGAAGGTCTGAAATGTTCTGTAGATCTCTTTTTGTTTAAATAACAGTCTGTACTTAGAATGCCATTTAGCAGGACATGCTCTAAAACAAAAATGCCATTGTTAATAGCAACCGTGAACAGCATTGTAAAAATTGTCAAAGTGATTCTGTAAAATTTAACCTGGCTCAGTTTTATATAGATTATGCATGCATACATCTTTGTCGCAATGTGGAGAAGCGTAGCATTAAAAGCACTGTCGATTGTCCTTCTGACAGGTTTCAAGGCCACACACACATGCTTGCTGTGGGGTTACCGACACCGAGGTTGTCAAAGAAGCATCACCTGTCACCTGTATTTTGTCACCTTGTTAATTAATCACTATGATATGAGCTTGATGAGATGTGCTGTCCTGTAACACAACAATCAGAACGTTATCATACAGTTTTATCAACTTAGGATAAGACAGAACAGGCTGCCATTTGTATTCAAACATGTGCACTTGCTTAAAACTTAATTTGCATTGAATAACCGGTTACCCGGCTTAGAGAGTGTGTAAGATGGTTAATTAAAAAGATCTCTTAAAACGTCTTCTCAACAGATAAATGCAGCAATAATGGAGCCAGGAGGCAGAAGCAGGCAAGAACAGCAGAGTGGTCTGCAAAAGAGCGAGCCAGTGAATCTGCAATGATGGTCATAAATCACATAATTAGAAAACGTGCGCTGCTTAAGTAGTAACATCAGTCAAGGCGCCCCGCTCTTTTGTGTCATCTATCTGCTACATTTTCTGTCCCTATCAGTCAATGGCGTCTCCTTATAACCCTCAAATTATGGATGTTCTCGAGAGAGGCTCTCTTTTGTCATGCCACCCCGGGTGAGGAGAAGTCTCACCAGATCATTTTGAAGTTGAGGGTTGGAGTGGAAAAATTAAAAGCACTTTTTTGTAGTGTATAATGTATCGCCTTTGCAAACTACAGAACTTTTGATGTTAAGTGTGAATTTTTCAGTGTGGAAACAGCCTCACTTATTATTATTATATTTAGATGCTAAAACATTTGTTTGATTTCTAAACTTGTTTTAGGCATTGGGCATGAGGTACATTGATTAAGCTTGGTGTAAAAGTGTTGAGTATTTTACATTGTGGCATTTAGTTGCATCATACATAGTGTGAACAAGCAATTTTTTGTGAGCGAGTTCTTTCACAGCTTTGGATGTGTGCTTTGCTAAGCCGATTATGGTTTTATCATCACAAACTTAAGGCCAATTCACACATTTCCAGAATTGTCTGCAGACAAACATTTGTAAACTGTGTATCTGTGAATCTGTCTAATATATGTCGTTTTGATGTTTAGTTGTTTTCTTAATTTAGTTCATTGAAATTTAAAACTTTTTAATGAGGTGACAAAATTATATTCTGCATATAATATCAACAATTGTGGTAAAAAATTGTGAATATATTTTATAGTTTTGTTTCCTTTAGTCGGATTTGCTATGTAGAACAAGTATTATTCTTTTTCTTGCGGTTTCCATGCTGTTGGGTGTTTATCTCTAATACCTATTAAGCTTTCTTAACATGAAGTTACAAACAGTAACTTCTGCCTTTATCACCATCTCCATTTAAAACATAATATTGCTTGTTACTTGGCATAATTCTCTTTCATATGTTGAGGTAAAAAACTGTCATTAGCCAAAAAATATGTCTGCCAGCTCAAATTATAAATCACTGTTATAAACATACTGTTACGAATCAATGTATGGAGGTCATTTTAAACCCTCTGTTATGTACTTGCCTAATAACTGTGTTTTGTTCATTTTTAACCAATAGAAGTTACCAAGTTATTGCAGCTTTGAGAAATAGCTTTTTTTGCTTCTCCGAACTCCCCAGGCACAGCCGCCACCCACTTTGGAAATTTCCTCAGTTTTTTTGACCCCTCCCAAAGTACCACAGGGACCTCAACAATCTATGCAAGACAGCAAAGTCTGTCTGGCTCCCTTAGCAGATGGCCAGCCGCCTGTTCGGCTGTTTTTGTGAGGCTTTTTTCTTTTTTTTCTGTTCTTGGGCAAACACCTTTCTTCTCCAGAAAATAAATCCACTGAAATGTTGTAGATTGGACAGTTCTCCTGAGTTTGCAGGGTCTGGTGTCTGGCATCCTCTCACTCGACACTCCGGCCTGCTCTAATCCCTGCGGTGTGGCGGAGAGGGACCGTCACGACAGACACACTGAACTGAGAACACCTAGATTAGAGAGGCTCTGGAGGGAAGCTGCTCTGTGTTGCTGCGTGAACGGTTCCTACAAGATAATTTTTCTAATTAACCCAGACAGAAGAGATGCAACTCAGATGTGTAGGGAAACTTTTCCTGCTYCAGCCACTGTCTTCTTTCTCAACTCCATCCAATGCACTTTACTGCTTGTATTGCAATAACATTACATGTACATATGTGTATATTTCCTGTCTTCTTAGTTGAATAGAGTGTGTTTTCTCATACTAGTGTGTTGTTTTTATGTTTTGTTTCTATGTGGTCTGATGGACCACATGGAGATATTGCACAATTAGTAATATTCAGGTTAAAAGACAAATGTAAAATTGTAGTATTCTTAAAACGTGTAACTTTTTTGGCATTTGCAGTTCTACGTGACATTAAAAAAAGCATTTATGTAAGATATTTTGGACCAATAAGTAACCACCAGAACAGCCTTCCAACTGCAAAACAACATATTAACACCACTTAGAACACCTTAACAACTGCATAACACCCTGGCAACCACTCACCATTCATTCTTAAGAAATGCTAAGGTGTTGTTTCATAACCTGTTTGTTCTTGGTTGAATGTATCTGCTAAATCTCTTCTTTCTTTGCAGAAACTGAACTTTCCTGCGGTTCTAAAAGCCCCTAAAGAGAGAAAGCCAAGCAAAAAAGAGGGAGGATCACCGGGAAAGTCATCTAACCTTCCTGCTGTGCTTTACAGGTTAGTCTACCACCTGTACAGGTGCCACTCTCAACACCTGGACAGTGTTATTCTAGTGTTCAAATATTCATGTTACCATTACAGGTGGAGTCATGGACCTACTGCACCAAACTTATAATGCATTCAAAGAAGAAAATGCTTGAAAAGATATATTAGCTTAAGATGTCTTGCATATCAGTATTTGTAAGTGTAAGGTGCTATCCTGCTGTAAATAAGACGTTTTGTGTTGTGTGCAGCTGTGGAATCTGTAAGAAAAACCAAGATCAACATCTTTTACTGCTGTGTGATACATGTAAGCTTCACTACCACCTGGGCTGCCTGGATCCTCCTCTCACACGCATGCCAAAGAAAACCAAAAACAGCTACTGGTGAGAGAAGCAGTGCAGGAACAATTAGGAAATTACATCACTGAATGACACTTCCTGTGGTGTTTGGGTGGGGCATATAGTCTAATATTACAGTGTTTTTAAGTCATAGTCAGAGGTAGCTGGTATTAAAGGAAGGTGATTCTGGTTCTAGAGAGCAATTTATTGGACAAAATGAGTAAATCCAAGATGAGTCTGTTGTCCTTAAAGTCATTTTAGATGTGCATATCTTTTAAAAGGTAATACTCTCAAGATGACACTGGTGCACATAGTATAGAGCTGAGGAAAGAAAAAACAAATAAGCTGCAAAACTGACAATAAAACAATTATTTCTTTAAGTTTTGATGTCCAAAGCAAAATAAATATGCGATCACAGTTTACATTCGAAGAGTAATATTCCATTTGCAGCGCTTCAAAAAGTCTTTCTGTTTGCTTTCATAAGGTTAAACTAACTGTCACTTTGAAAGTGAATGTGGAGCTCCGCAGTTTGTGTGCGTGAGCGTTTCTGTGTTTTGTTTATTTGTCAAGATGAGCCCAATGCTTTTGCTGCTGATTCGAGTAATTCATTTAATCCATGAATAAGGAAGCGTGATGGCGTTCCACACTGCTGGATGGAAATTAGAACGCATTTGAAAGATAAAATTGCGCGGGGGGCCGAGTCATACCTAATTACTGGCAACCGCTTGCCCCTGAGACAGTAATACTGTATAATCAAAAAGCTTTTGCTCTCACTAAACAATCCAGCTATTCCTTTAGTTTCAATTTTAAATATTGTTTGTACGGGGCATTTAACAACCCTTTTGTTGGAATGAATACAACACGTCAGTCTCAGATTGAAAACATTGACATGGACCTTGAAGCCACTTTTTCATCTCTAATGTTTGTCCCACTGAGAAATCAATAAGGTCAAATAAAAGCAGCAGAATACAGGACTCCTTTATCACTATCTCTATTTCTTGTCCTTTTCCAGGCAATGCTCTGAGTGCGACCAGGCCAGCAGCGATGAAGCGGACATTGCCATGGAGACACTACCGGATGGAACCAAAAGGTCCAGGAGGCAGAGCAAGGGACCAATCAAATTTATCCCACAAGAATTGAGTCCGGAACCCAAAAAGCTTCAAGTAAGAGGGGCCGTGAGTATTAACATATCACATTAGATACCTAGGTTCTATAAAATTGTGTTCTTTATAGTTGGCTATATACTAAGCTAAGGTACTAAGGTCGCAACAGCTAGCTAAGGTATGCTAAGGTCTAAGCTTCTAAGTCTCTAGTTTACAATTAGAATCTAGCTGTTGCCTTAGGTGAAACAGTCTTTCATTGACTTGAAATTGATTCTTGCTCCTCTCTTAAAATAGATAATTGACCCTGTTCTTTAGTCTCTTGAGCTTTAGCTAAGGTTATCAGTAAGGGATGCAAGGTCACAACAGCTAGCTTTGTTGATTACTTTAAAAAATGGACAACCTAAACACTTTATTATCTTCAATTGTATTATAAAATAACCTTGAAACTGTGATACAGGCATAATTAAGTCATTAGTTTAAACCCCAGAGGAAAAGCCCAACTCCTCTTTCTACAGACTATTCAGGGTTTTAGTTTAGCTCTTTATCAAAACCTTTAAGGAATTATCTTAAACAGACATGGCACCTTTTAAGCAAATGAATTGATACGCTCTACATAGGCAACAAACTCGTCATGCTATTTGAACACCACTGAAAGTTAGTTTCCCTGGAATTGAATGTTAGCATGTTGCGTAGCTAACAGATATTCCGCTAAGCAGATAAATTCAAAGCCCACACTAATTATGTGTGAACTATTTTTATTTATTTTACAGAGCTAATACTGTTCATTAATAAATGAAATTATCCTAATTGTATATTTTGCCTTGTCCTATTATTTTTATTTCATTGAGTTTACTGCAATGCATTACGGTATTACATATAATGCCTTTGAATTTTATTATTAAAATGCATACAAAACTGTGCTATGTTTTGGACAAAAGCAGTTGCTCTATTAAAAAAAGATCAGGTCTGTCCGCACATTACTTTTAAAGCACCACATTGAGCTTTGAAGGTGTGTGTGTGTGTGTTTTCTCAGACTGGAGATAGGGCTTGTCTTTCTGGTTCTTTGTGGCTTCCACTTATCACTGTCCAGCATTCTCTGATCCTGCGATAGTGCGCCGGATCCCCTTAAGGAAGACAAAAGATATCCATCGGAGAAGCGACAAGCTCTCCAGCCTTCCCTCATTTCATCTTTTTCAACCTTTAGTTTTAAAGTCTTGTCAATAAACCTTTCCTTGGTCATCTTAAACTGAATTAGAAAGTAAAGCACAATTGTTATGCCTCTGCAGCAATACAGCCACTTGCCCTGCATGACAGCTTTTAAAATAGCTCAAAGGTTAAAAATTGACAGATGGTTGTCATTTTTGTTTGCTGTTCTTCTGTGTGCACGCTCGTGTGTTTGTGTGTGTGTTTGTGTGCGCTTGTGTGTTTGTGTGTGCCAGGCAGGGTTAATGTGTTTTTCCTTTAGTCTTGACACATGCCCGGAAGTGAGTTGAAGGCTTCAGCGGAGAGCAGTTGGATTAAAAGGCTTTTATTTTTCTCTTCTTTGTAGCTCCAGCTAAACTCAGTCAGAGAAAGATGCTTCATTGCAGAATTTAGCTTCACTTGCACTCCAGAGTGTGGCAGTGCCCCGCTTTGCATTTTTAATGTCCTTAACCAGCCAGTGTGGTTGTGGCAAGCCCTTGTAAAGCTGTGTTCTGATTTATCACGGCCGGCTAATCGAGCCTCGTACCCCTCTGTTCAGGAGTCAGCAGTACTGCGGGGCTTGCCAAAGTGTTACACTGTGCTAGTGCTACTGAATACCGGCCCTCCTGCTAGACTGAAATGGTTCTCATTACTGACACACACTGAGATTTGTTGAGACATTTTATTGGACTTTGTGTTTTTTGAGAGCCTGAGGGCACTGGAGTTTATGCTATTATTAGTGGGGTTTTTTAAGGCAAGCATCACTATAGATTATTTCATCTAAGTATTAAACTTTCACTCATTTAATTTATTATTACTTGACAGTTAGTAATTATAGCTCAACTTTGTTTGGTTTGTTACTATTCGATTGTTGCAAGTTTTCTGGATTGCACACAAACCAAATGTGATTTTCACTTTTGTCTTTTTGCAACTTTTAGACCAATTATCTTTTTATAGCCTTTATGCACTTTAGTTTTAATCTTTTTTTAATCTCATCAAGCAGTGACAGCCAGACACCTTATAGTATGTGTATGTTAATTATTATTTTGCGTGCTGATCCTGAATCGTAAGCCATTAGTCTTTGAATTAGAGTGGCGGGGCACACCGTGCCTCTGTATGCACCAGTAGTTTTTCCAATTCTGTGAAAATTGATTCAAAGCTTTTAAAAGATGCAGCAATGCAAACTAGTTAATTAAAAAAGTTGGTTTTAGCCGAATTGTCTTGCTTGTGCTGTTCCAGGCGAAGATTTCTGTTTGCGTCAGCCCTTCGCCTGTTTACAGTACTTTACCGTTATGTTAAGAAACAAAGTTGAAGTTCTGGAGGTCTCCACTGATCTAGGCTTTAATAGATTACCTTAATCGAGTGCCGAAATGAAGGAATAATGAAATAAATGAGCACCTTTGTTTGGTGCTACCATCATGGGAGAAGTGGCAGAGACATTAAAGTGCCAATTGGCAGTGTGGAAGCAGTTAGCATTTATAATGATAAGTGTTCCATCTGCCGTGTTGTGGCAAGCCAAAGGCGACAGATGGAATTGTTTTCACAATCTGTTTAAATATGTTGTCGTTTTTCCTTCCCTTTTTAAAAAGCCCCAGCCTGGCACAGTCGCACGCCTGTTTGCGTTAAGGTGGAGATGTTTGATTTGATTTGCATGTTGCTGCTGTTGTTTTTTTCTTATTGGCCGCTGATGGAGATGAAGAGTTGATCTTCTGGTAGTAGACAAGATGAATGGGAACAAACTGCTGACAAAAAACTGATGAGGAGAGCACACAGTGGCGAATGAGTTTGGATACTCCATCTCGGTTCATGGCACACACAAAAATCCAATTTAACAGTCAGGGGTGACCCAGTTGCAGAATGGCCTTATATCCGGATGGAAAGACGCACTGGTTGAGGCTGTGGTCCTGGCTCTAAACAAAGGGATTGAATGTCACACAAGGGATAGCCGGACTGAATGAGAGATTTGGATTAGAGAAAAGCACCACTGTTTGACATCTGTAGCAGCTACAGTGAGCACAAGTCACCAGCTCTGTTTACTATTGGAAAGCATTTAACTTTGTTCTGTTCAGATTACTGCCACGTGTTGAGCAGTATCCACATATCACACACAATCCTCCTAACCAAGTGTCTTGTCAAAGCTAATTTTGTTTTTAATCGAAAGCCTGAAGTTCAAAATGAAAAATTAAGCTTATAAATTATTGTTAAGGCGTAGGTCCATTTTTGTTTTGGTGATAGTTAGATACAGACAGCCAGCAAGGTTTAGTTAATGAACATCCTGTTGCATATCTTACTAATTTAAATGTATGGATTACTAAATCATTTAAATAATCTTTTAGAAATTCAGTTCAATTTAAAATAAAAAACACATGTAAGTGTTAGGGTGCAGGCTAAAAGTGCAGCATTGCAGTGTCAATAAATGTCATTCTGCCACAATCAGAGAACCAGAGGCCAGAAGAGGAAGAGGACGTCCATCTGCGAGGAAGAAAAGATTGAGGTGAGCTTTTACCTTCACACTCCTTTAAGACTGTCTATCTCCCTCATCTACCTCTAATATTTAGAGAGCGTGATGAAGGAAGACAGCTTGTGTATGTTTACACAGCAATCCCAGGCCTCTCCACTCACCGGCCTCATTCTAACACACTCAGCGGTCGCCTCTAATAGCTTGCGTTTCCATAGGAACCGTCGCCGCGGGAGCGCAGACAGAGGCAGTCTACTCTGCAGAAAAAGCCGAAAGCTGATGACACGCGGACCGAGTGCACCACCTGCAAGGGCCCGGGCGACAATGAAAACCTAGTGAGGTGGGTAATCTCGCTCGTCGCATGTTTCCGAGCATCTGCGCTCGCGAGAGTGTGTTTGATCTGGGAGGGTGGGGTTATATTCTCCTCATGATTAAAGTTCAAGCTTCATTATAAAGACTCTGCCATGCATGTGTGAACGGGCGGCATTGACTCTTCAGGAACTTTCTATTTGGCTGCCACATGTATTTGCTCACTTGGTTTGGCAGTAATGAGCTGTCTGACTTATCATCCCCACGTGGCCTCAGTACGAGGTGATGGTTTCTTCAAGCAGGTTTTTTTTAATGTTAGCACCAGATTCAAATCAATTATCCAGTCTTTTGTCTGTCTTTTCCATATCTCATCATGCTTTGTAATACCATAAAATTGCTATGCTAACGCTAAAATATATGCAGAGACTTTTAATTGACACTTACATAATGGAAGTGACAAACAGTCATCAACTCTGACTCGACACAAAGCTCTATTCGATAATTGGAGTGGCTTGTCAGGGTAAGTGAAAGTTACAAGTATTTCAAAACAAGCCTTGTACAGTGCCTTGATGTAGATATGCAATGTGTTTATGACATCATGCTAAGCAGGTTAGCTAGAGTTAGCTGGTATGTGGCCTCCGCTGTGGTGTGAGGTGTGTTGGCCTGACTCTTTTTATCTTTGCATTGAACAGGTTTTGAGAGCCGGGCAGCACCTCCTTCCCCCTTCCTATAAAAGGACAGATGAGAGAAAGACAGGGAGAGAGAGAGAGGGAAAGGGAATTAACTCGTTTGAAGAGCGTCGTTGGGGTCGGGGAGGAGTCGCAGATGGCCACCTCTGATCGCCACCTTCGACCGTCCTCCACCAAAAGCGGACCGTGCCATGGACTTGATCATGGTTAAATGATGGTCCGCTGCAAATTTCGTGAACGAATAAAAGACTATCGTGTGTGGACTTGTATGAAAAATGACCAGTTGCAATGAGGGGAAATCAGCCCTCATTGGACACTTTACGTATATGGACTTTATATGGAACATGAGTCTGTAAGGATATTCAGTTAGGCAGTTGGAGGGCCACTGTATAGTTCTTTCTGGAATACATGAACAGTGACACTGGTTTTGGGTTCTGTTTTGCACTCTGTCCTCTTGCTCTGTGGATTAAGCCGGATCTCATATTCTGGGCCTTTTTTTATCATTATTGCAAGGGTTTTATTGGTACTGGCCCAATTCCTATCTGAGCTGCCTGGACTTTCTGTTTGGCTGTATAACAGTATACACTACTAATCTCTGATCGCAAGATCTCAGTTGACTAAGTCACATGTGCTTCTAAATGCTAATTGTGTCACCTGTCTTACTTGTTTTTTAATAATGAATGTTCTAAACGCTTTTGTTTTCTGACTCTGCTGTCTTTTGCTTGTGCTGTGTGAATTATATGTTTAAAAGTGATTAGATTAGTAAGAATTGGAATCAGTAGCCCCATTTTCCAACTATTGGATTTTTTTTACTTGTTGTGGTTGTGTAATATAGTTCATTATGATAATATGCGTACTTGCACTGTAGTTCTTACTGTAGCATCATATCTGCAATAGCGTGCATATTACAAAACATATCCTGTTTCATATCACCCTATAATAATTTCTTAGGTAATAATAGTAGAGTCTTAGCATTACAGTAGTAATAATTAATGCTGCTAATTTGAGTGATTGTCATTAAAATGAGCATTCTGCTTCAAAATGCAGAAAAGTATGAATTTTTATTATACCACCTATATATTGTACCACCTTATTATTATTATTTAAGGGTGGAAAATAACCCAGGCATGTTTTTGCACCAGAGATTTACTCAACATCATAGAATGCTAAAGCTAGTTGGGAGTATTAGCTAAGTAAGTTGGTAATTTGCTGTTTTGGTATTTTGGCTGTTTTGGTATATTCAGTCTTGTACAGTACAACCTTGTATGTTGTCACTAGTGTCCAAACCACCCACCCTCCTTTACATTCCCTCATATCACATTCCCTCAGTAGATTGCACTATTGACAGCCCAGCTCCTTATTACCAAGGCAGTATGGCTGTCAGATGATGTACAATGCCCCAAAGTTTCCATTTTGATGGTATCCTGTGGTTTCTATCTTCATGCCATGGGGAACATTCTGGCCCACATGCCCTTTCAAACTGCTTACTCGCACTGGAGCAGACACAATGCTTCCTTCCTGGGATTTACACATCTTTCTGTCTCTGGATGACATCAACTGCCCTTTAACCTCTCGCCCCACTGTATCCTCAGTCAGAGCTTTATCTGTATTGTCCGTTGCTGTCTTACCTAGCTCACAGCAACTGTGTGTGTAAGTGTTTGTTGGGGCACATACTGCATCTGTTTGTGGAGATAATGCGCCTAGATGAAGCCTGTTAGATTATAGGTCTATCAGATGTTGTCTTGTGATGTTGGCTTACCAAAGTATTGCCCTGTACTTTTGTGTTTCTGGAATTTTACAGGTTCTGTTTACCCTATTTATTTCTTGTATTTATATGTATGTATAACATGTTGGTTTGTTTCTTAGTTATGCTCTATAGTTTGTGTAAATGTGACTTGAGATGAAATTATGGCGTTGCATTTGTGAGAGATTTACATTGTGTAAATATGCAGTATATAAGTTCAAGTGCTTCATTTAGGTGAATGTGATCTTAGAACAGAGGCTTTTGCAAGCCTTAATAAACTCTTGACTTTATCACCCCATTGCCATCATGATGAATGATTCTCAGTCGGCCAGTTAATGGGTCGTGCAGGTTGGTGTTTGTGTCCAGCAGCTACGTTGTCTCTTGTTTATCTTGTTTATTAGAGATTCATTAGTGTCCAGTTCAGCCAGTCAGAGTGAGCCAGGGCCTAGTGTTGCAGAACCAGACTTTTGACCATTTGGCATTCTGATCAGAACTGACCACTTGGGAAAAGGCTTTGGCAAATCCAATTAGAAGTTCTTCTTTAAAAGTTGTTGTTTCTATTGTCTATATACCTTGTAAACAAAACTTGTAAAAATAAGCCAATTCCATTGACTTCAGAACCACATAATGATAATGCTAGAATATAATATACAGTAGAGTATAGAAATAGTATTTTTATACTATTTCTCTCGTCAGGTATTCTAGTTTTTGTTTATCGGGTATTCTGTGTTCTTTTTTCTCTCTCTTTAACTCATCTCATCTGCTCACGCTTGCACACTCACTGTGTTTCTCTCCTCAGTTTCCCTGTGCCAAGTCCAGCTCTCCAATGTGATAGAGCAGAGGCTTTCATGGGGAAATCTAGTTAACAGCATAACAAAAAGCCCAGTGTGTCTGATAGCAGGCAGAATAACATTTGTACATATGAAGACAACGGTGGTGAGAATAAGCTATCTCTGTGGCCCACCAAAACTCGGAGCCTTTTGTTGGACTTGACATAAACTGTAAAGATGAAATCAGTTTGGCATGACCAAAACTTGAGCACCTTAATTCCTCATACTCAGTCCAGTGGTCTGGTACGAGGGGTCCTGCGGGACAAGTGGTCCGGACATGTTTTGGTCTGAGTGGAAATCCAGAACAAGGATTTTCTGGAAGAGCAGTAACCTTTCTGATGATGAGCAGCTTTCCTATTACAGTCGTGACACAGGATCCACAGAGATGATTTAATGGCGGCATTTTGTTTTTGCTGACTTCACACCATTTTGTGCCCTGTTCAAACTCACACCACCATTAAAAGAGAAAACCCAAGAGCCAGGGCTGCAGTGTGTGGGATGACTAGCGAAGCAGTTAAAATCTATTACACTACAGCTTCTACAGTGTCTTATACTACCCGGTTTACTGCAGCATGTCCAAGACAATGTGTGTGTGAATCTGCCTCTCCTCTTCTGTATATACAG
This sequence comes from Yasuhikotakia modesta, assembly GCA_036877545.1. Taxonomy (NCBI): domain Eukaryota; kingdom Metazoa; phylum Chordata; class Actinopteri; order Cypriniformes; family Botiidae; genus Yasuhikotakia; species Yasuhikotakia modesta. Next base: position 45,792 of record JBAJNP010001187.1, read on the forward strand.
CGCCTTCCCATCTTTGTGCATTTGGTAAAGGACTTGCACAGCCCTAATAAACTAATTAGCAGACGTCTGTAGACTATGTATGTTGGTGCCAAAACAGACTGTCTGGAGTCCAGTGCTGAGTCAAGAAACTGTAGGGGTTTAAATAAAACAGGCAAATTTGCATTGAATAGTTGATCTGGGATCAGCTCTGTCTCAAATGGTTTATCCCCAACCAGCTTTGGGCAAACCACAGATGACCCCTGATCAGTTGTTGGAGGTGCAGGAAGTGTGTAGGGACTTAAAAAAAAGTCAATACACTGTGGCCCCCTACTGACAACTTGTAGAAGTTAAGCCATCTTGTGGCCCATGCTGCTCAAAGTTAGCATGCCTACTAGCCTGTCCTGGTTGTGAGTAAGAAAGTAAATGAATGAGTGGGCTGTTTGGTAATGAGATAATAAAGAGGAGTTACTCTGTCAGAGCATCAATCTGCTGCTCTAACTTTAGCTGTAGGCCCACTCATTGCTGCTCCTCCTTGTAAAACAAAGGCCTCTTAATAATACCATTCCCACCTCAACAGTAAATCAAAAACAGGGAGGCTCACAAAGGCTGATAATCCACTTTTTCAATAGAGGGGATTCACAAAAAGCCACAGGGGCACTTTGTCACGGTCGACAGTCAATGGCTGAGCGCCTTGTGCCTTATTGATCCCTGTCACGTGGTGGCTCCCCAAGTAATTGCACCAGACCCAAGTGATAAATTTGCTGTGTTTGTACCGTCCATATGGGTGAGAGCCCTGGACCAAAGAACTAAAGAGTTGCAGTAAGAATCTCATTTTGGAAACACTGTTCAAACACACCCCGACAAACACCTTGGATTCTAGGTATTGACACAGCAAAAATATGAGGCTTTTATTTACGCTGCTATATAAAAAAATTCTTATGCTTTGGTTTGTTTGAAGGAGACGTTACCTCAGGTTGAGTTGTTGAAACATCAGGAGGTTGGATGATTTGGTGTAGTCAAAGTGAGCATTCAAATTTCTAGTTTTTAATGAAAGTTGTGCAGTTACTTCCATTTTCACACACTATTTTCTCTAAAATCTGTTAAACCCTAAGCCAGATCTGTCTGTCACAGGAGAGGTCAACTAATAAACATAGTGATCAGTCTAGCTTAAGAGATTTGGGTTCTGCCATTGATGTATAAGGTCACTGTGGAAATTGCTCTTATTAACAGGAAGTAAATCCACAAGAGCCAGTTAAAATTGCCATGCAGAGTAATCCCTTAACATAAAACCTTTAATTACATGTTCAAACATTTACAAAGTAATCCTGTCTTTATATTGGTATTAAATGGGTATTTTCGTTGTATCTTATCAGAAGTATAGCAGTGTTTTTTGATTTCCTGTGTTTTTTGCTTTGTTGTCCTAACTACATCTAGATGTCCTCAAATGACATTTGACACATTTTGTTAGTTTCTAATAGTGTTTGTACTCAGAATTGTTATTGTGTTCTGTTAACTTCAGACACTATTTTGATTGTGTTAAACACAGTATGTATGTATAGGTTTGTTATTTCAGTTATACAGTCTACTGTTAAATTCAGTCTACATTAATAATGCAGTACAGCTGATGACTAATGTGCACCTATCTTTTTTTAAAAATCAATATAGTTTTAATAAGAGCTGTAATTTCTATTTGTGCCTAAATGTTCCAGGAATCATTCTGATGTTAGCAATTGCTTGAGAGTCATTAAAATACAAGTTAATTGCCACAATAATGATCCGTTAAACTTATCCGCATCCTCTTCACCTTTATCCAGTCACATCTATAATTGAGCATTATTATGTTAAAACATCCTTTGATTGAACAGAGTTGTCATGTACCGGCTAATGTAGATGTAGGGGCTCTGCCCTAAATCACTGTCTGTGTGGATGAAGGGCCTAAACCCAGCTGACTGACTCTGGCTTTAAAAGAAGAATCAGACCAAAATAGAGTTTTAAGTGTAAGGATAAGGAGGATCAAGCAATAGAGCCATCGGGCTTTCACCCTGTTCAGAGAAACCAGAGAGATGACAGGAGGAGGGAGCCTAAGCATGCCAGGGGGGTCTCTAAGAACCCCTCTTAGAGATTAAACAGTAGATGAAAGGAGATACGCATCGCTAGCCAAGAGCAACATGTGTCACAGACAAAAGCAATCAATCGTGTTTTTCCCCTCACCTCACATCCCAATAAGATTACATCGATCAATAGACACTCTTATGAGTGATTGGATTCCATCCGAGATCGGAGAGTTGGAGGGGAGGAGAGAAACGAGCGGCTCAATTTTCCCAATGATTAAAGCAGACCCAAATTGCTTTGATAACATCAAGGACTTTGTGACGGGGTCTGTAAGGGCAATGTTCAGAAGTCGCCCCTGCGTGTTGTGGTAACCATGAAGGAAGGGGATGTTGCACCAGCTCATGACGTAGTAGATCTTCTGAAGCTCCTCATGTACTGTGCTGGTGGGTTGGGTGGCTGCTTTGAAGTTAGTTAAGCAAGGCTCAGATTCTTGCCTTTGGATCCACAGTGAATGTGTTCCTCATAATGTTCCTCTAGCAGTGATTATAGACTCATAATTTCTAGAGGAACATCATGAGGAATCGTACTATTCTGTCTTCACAAGTGACAGTTATTGTATTATATTTAAAGTATAAATAAAATAAAACATTAAAACAAAACTATTCATTTTGTAAATGCCTAAAGGACTGCAAAAACATTAGCAGGTTTTAAGTAGCAAGTCTTCTGTCCATGTTAGTCTTTTATGCATGAAGGAGTTAAAATATTTTTGAAGGGTAACTTCCTGTTGAACCTCCTATGATGATTGGATATTGTCAATTTAAATTCCAATTAAGCATAATCATCTGCCTGTCCCTCTGCCTGGGTCTGCATCACTGAGCAGTGTTTTAATTCAAAGATGTTAAAGCGTGATACACAACAAATGTTACAAAAGGTTCATTAAGGCAAAGTAATTAAAGAAGCAAATGGCGAACCGGGGTGCGCTCTGCTAATAAAACGCAAGCCTCCTGTGGCTGTCGCAGGTCCTAAACTTTCCCCCTGCAGGAAGCCAGGGAGTCTCGCACTCTTTCTTTATTTACTAGAGTGAGGGATTCATATGAAATCAATCGGCAACTGTGTGCAACAATAGCAGCGTGCTCATTAGCGCAACACACACACTGCTAGTCATTTGTCTTCTTTTCACAAGGAAACCTGGGGGTGATTTAAATTCCCCTTTCTTGCACAGATATGCCTGCTCAGCCTGTGTGTGTGTGTATATAGAGAGAGAGAGGTATGAGAGTGCTTGCCTGCGTTTTTGCCTTGTTCATTTGTACTGCTTACAGTCTGCCTAAAAAAAGACGCATTTGTGGTTAGATTTGTAATTGCATTTGTCTTCTTGCTGTGTATTATTTTTTGTTTTATGCTGTGTCTTTTTTATGTTGTTACTCTGTCACCTTGATGTTGTTGCAGTAAATGGAACTTGTGAGATAATAATTTTTTATGTTGTTTTAATGATTTCCTTTAAACCGACATGAAAGGAAAATCACACATCTCGTGTTGTAATATTAGACCTTGTGTTAGACGGGCGTGTTTAACGGTTCTTTTATGTCCAAAATAATATAACAGAAGTGCATTAGTTCTTGTTAACTAACCCACTAACAAGTGAAAGACAGTTTTTATTGCAAGTTATAATAGGATGTGAAGAAACTGCTGGGTATCTTTCTGTACTTTTTTTCTTTTTACTCTCTCTCTCTCTCTGTCTCTCTCTCTTCAGAGGAGCATCATGTAATAGAAGCAGCATTGAGTTGACAGTCTGTCGCCGAGGGCAAGCCATTTTCACATTGCTCTGTCACAATAAATATATGGATTAGAAACAGGAGCCTTGCATGCTGTTACAGAAGCAGTATGAAGTGTTTAAATGAGCTTGTGAAATGACTGCTGTTACAATATCATTTTGGAGAAGGGGATGAGGTGTTTGTTGGCAAAGAAAATTTAACACATTTAATATATTTATTATGTAATAGTTTTTTTGTTCCTCCAGATTGACCTATATTTTTAGCATTTTGTCCAGATCTGATCTGTGTTATGATTGATTGAACTCTACTGCTGTCGTTTATATTGTCACAGACCAGATTGCTAAAACAAAATAGACAGTGATAATGTGGGCGGTTATATGCCAATTGATTCAGGGTTTGTGTTGAAAACATAGTATAAGTACAACCTGCAAAATGTAGTAGAAATGTCCTAAAGTTGTTTGTGATGCGTTTAGATGTTAATCTGCTATAAATGTGACATCATAACCATGATATTTAAATATTGGCATTATGAATGTTGGATTATAAATAATGAATTATTATTCGCTATTATGTGTGCTTTTTACCATAACAATATAAAGGTCATTATATGTACAGGACCATTTAAGTACACTATATGTGCCTTTGATGAATAACGCTAGCTTAAATTGTGAGTAGTCATGGTCACGGGTTTATTATACTAAGTGAGTGTGTCTTTACATCCTAGTAGGTTTCAGAGTGGTTTTGATCAGGTGGGAATTCTTGGAACCATTTGTCTTTGCCCCGTTGCAGCTTTGTCAAGCTCGGGGGAAATAATAGGTTGTCATGGTAACCACAGGTGAGAGTCAGCTTATTCCTTTCTGCAAAGGCACCTTGAAGTGCTTCCCGTAGGACTTTAGAAGTTTATCTGGTTGCTCGGTCAGAAACAATGTGAAGTGTTTAGCAATTTGAGCAGCTTGCATCACTGTTTGTTATTCATCTTCAGATAAACTCAGTTGTGCTTGATTGTATGTAAACCTGTCAGACGTCAGTCTATCCTACGGTTTGGTGTTAATATGTATGTTTTAATAATAAATAAATGCAGGTAATAAAGCAGGAAACAGGTCTGCATTTGACCTTATTGCACTGTGTCAATTATATGCAGCACTAATGGCCAGAAAAACCATATTAATGCGATCTGGTTCGCCTTTTCCTGCATTGTAGCGGTTCAGTGTTGACAGGAGGTGTACAGGTGTCTTAAGCATGAGACTCTGTGCTCATTAGCACTGAGCCATATCCCCACAAGTCCTTTAATTAGGCACATCACAGATTTCAAATGCTGAGTTTGAAAAGGGCTTCCACGTCACACAGCACTGGGTTCAGTGACACCAGGAACAACCCAGCCTCCACTAAAGTCTCTCTTTTGACATTCTTTCTCATCTTTCTGGCACCTGTTTCTCTCTCTCTCTCTCCTCGTATTCTAAGGACTAGCTGATAAAGCTGCCATGCCTCTTCATCTTGTAATGAAGATGAGGATGGGGGCGGAGCCTATTGACCTCCCAGGCTGTTATTGGCTTTATCTGATTTACATTGCCAAATCAGATTCTACTCTATTGATTACAACATAATTAGTTAATTATGGACAGGAAGGAGAGGGAGATGGACTCTGGGATGAAGGGCACATTGGTCCTCAGCAATGGTGCCTTATGAATGTTAAATAAGAGCTAAACTTCATGTGCTTTGTGTTCCTCACAATAATACAATAAAGCTTTTCTTATTGTCAGTTTAGCCTTATTTGACTTCAACGTGCATAAAGTAACATTCAACTGTATGCAATGGTAGCAAAGAAGGAAAAGTTATGGACTGCAGCTTTAAATGGAAAAAAGGAATTTTCTAGTGTTAGTAGTGTTCTGATCCAAATCAGAAAAATAAACTATGCTAGAATGAGTAATGGGGTGTAAATGTGCTCAACAGTGACACAGCAGGTGCTAGATAGTTTGTAACCAAATGTGGATTTGTAGTTATTGTAATGTTTTTTATGTTAAAAACACAATAACTACCTTTCCTGCAAGGTTATTGTAATGATTATGTAGCATAACAGTTCTCACAGAAAACTATTTTCTTGTGCTTTGAGGGCCATTTAATGATTTGCACAAAATTGTATACCTGGAGCTGGTGGGTGAACAGACCTATAAGCAAAGTCACTATTCAGTCTCTTTCTTGACACCGTGACTCTGGGATAAAAATCCTATAGAGATTTATCGACAAGATGAGCTGAAACTCATTTCAGCCGGACCAATCCAGCAGCGTGTTTTATGGGGCTGTGCAAGGCCGTGTAAGAGGTTGTGTGCCTGTGTGTTTTGAATCTATTAAGCATCTGTTACCTGACAGCAAATGGCTCTGTCACCATCTATCATACTTGCCTGGTTAGGGCCATGCCGGCCTCCCGGCAGAATATAGGGTGTGTGATCACACTGCAGCTGCATTTTAATGTATTCTCACTGCTAATATGATGCCTGTTTTCCTTGTAGGTGTGATGAGTGTCGGCTGTGTTACCACTTTGGCTGTCTGGACCCTCCCCTGAAAAAGTCACCCAAACAAACAGGCTACGGATGGATCTGTCAGGAATGTGACACCTCTTCATCGAAGGTGAGAGTCAGCTGTTGAGTAGACAGGAGTGCCTTGAGAATTCCCCCTTTGCTTACTTCAGTTGTATTATCACATTCTCACAGCGTTCCATTATATATGGGAGATGGATGGGGCTTTAAATTGTGGTAGTGTAGTAATAGCTGGTTTGAATATATCAGAGCACATCTGTTTTTGACAGTTGAAGTAATAGCTCTGTTCTGAAACCTAGTGAGCTGCCTACCTAAACAGGATTTTTGAGTGCACTGTAGACAGGTAGCTTACGTGAGGGATGTTTCAAATGGTAGACCGCAAAACTATGCTGCCTGTTAATACTTCATTTTGGCCAAATTCTGAGGCAGCATTACATGTATGTAAGTAACTTTGTGGAACTGTGAATGGAATATTGTGTGAAAAAGGCTATCCCAGAATGCACTGCTACAAGTTTAGTGATGGACTGAATGCTTAGAGCGTCCTACTACTAGCTTAGAAACATGCTAATTTTGAGATGCATCTCATGAACTTTTAGTGGTGTTGCTTTGTGTGGTGCACATGTGTGTTGCCTGGTCTTGCTGCCCAGAGGTTTTGTGAAACTTTTGGTTGTTGTCCTGACTGCACCTTTCAGTGTTCCCTCACATAAACTGCCACTGTTGATCCAGACCTTCATATATATTTTTTTAATATTACTTTTGGAGAACAAGTGCTTTCACATTCTCCCAAACATTTTAATTCTTATTGAATTACACTGCAATTAAAGGCGATGCGAGTCTTCTTGGTTAAATTTAATTAAGTTAATAAATGCATGTGCTTTCCAGTTTATTTTTAAATGGATAGTCCAGCTAGTCTAGAGCAATGGAAAATGGGGGTTAATTGATGTTTGCTGAAGAGAAAAAACAAGATATAAAAAATGGTGTCCTGACTACATGGTGGAAAGTGGAAATATTGTTCAGCATTCAGATTAAAAGGTTAAAGCAAGTGTGTGATCGAGTGCAAAATACAGATGTTGCCAGATGGTTGTCATTTACTGTATCTGCATACTAAGCGTTATGTAGAGATAAATGCTAACTACAGTGTCTTGGTTATGCCTAATGACTTGATAAGTCCTATACTGAATTGTAACTAATGAAATGAGAAATCATGCATAAGATCTCTATAACATCTTAATTGTTTATCCTAGACAGCAATAATCTTGAATGCAGAGAAAATGTGAGACTTTAATTTAAGATCAATATGAGCAATTCTGTTCTTCCAAAACCAATTGTCTGAGCTACGCCATCCACATTAAATTCTATTGCTCTTTGAGTTACTGTATACAGCTGGCATGTGTCTTTTGTTTCTGTTCAATTTATCTCAGGGAAATTTTAAGGGGAGTTGGTGCTTTAGTGAAGCTTCAGTAACTGGGAACGTCATTACAGTCTCCCTTCAGAAACACCATTTTTCCACAGGCTTCTTATATTATGTAAATGTTGAGATGCATATGCTTAAACATATGCTAAACATTCATTAAACAGACATTGTTTTAGTCTTTTAAAAGTTTCAGACATTTGTAAAAGTGCTGTCAGACTTGTGACAAAAGACACATTTGTTTCAAATACACTTAAAACTGCCTAATCTCTTGCTCATAAAATCGACTGATGAAGAATTATGTTCTGGCAGCGAGACCCCAGTTGTGTGTTCTGTGTATCTCTTGTAAATAGGGTATTGTAAGTCACAGGCGTAGAATAAAAGCTGGAGATTGGTAACCTGCTGCTACAAAATGAGAGCTTTGCGGTTCAGAACAAAAGCAATGGAAGGAAAGCGAATGGTGACGGAGAAAAGAGCTTTAGACAGTGGGAGGTGCACCAGGGCCACAGGGATTAAACAAGTCTTTGCCTTCAGAATGTGTTCAGTGACAGCCAGCCATGAGACCAGCCTCTCTCCAGGGACTTTCAGAGAGCAGACGCAATCCTGTTTAATCACAGACACACACACACATTCTCCATGAAATCCAGGCCACACATCTCTCTCTCTCTTTCTATCTCTCTCTCTCTCTCTTTCGCTGTCTCTGGTACATCCATGCTGCGTGTGATTTTAGAAGAACTTGTTGTCTTATCTCATCCATGCTGTCTGGTTTCTGTCCTCTTTGAATATTTTTTGCTTCTTCTAATGCCATCGTTTTATGTTCTTTCTCTAGCTAAACATCCGTGATGACAGAATAGACAACAGAACAATTTCTCCAGCCACACATTTTTTTTAAACTAGCAGCAGCCGCGGAAGACAGAGAACAACACAAAGTTTAAACTAATTGAAGTTAGACAATTTTGCTGTATATCAAATTTAAAAAAATGTACCTAATATTTACCTGATAGGAGTTGAAAATGTCAGATTCTGCACAGTTTTTGCTTTTTATGTACATGTTTACAGAAACAACATTTATTCATTTGGCAGATAATTTTATCCAAATCATCTTGCAATGTATTTAAAATACTTTTCTAAAAGTATGTGTTTACTGGCCATAGAACCCTTGATCTTAGCACTTCATGCACAATGCATATGTTTCTTTCTCAAGCAAGAATCTGAAACTTGTTCAGCGTTAGATTACCATGACATTACATTCAAAACTCAATCACATTTGCATGTACAATCGTCATACTGTAAATACAGACACATCTGACCTATTGCAACAACAGTTGCAATGACTGTGCCAATGGCTGCCATTTGAAACATAATTGATTCCATTATGGGAAGCAAAGAGCATTCAGAAATGAGCGCTGTGTTTAAGTACTTTAAGTTCAGTGATCTGCTGCTGAGACCTCTTTACCTGCAGCTGGTCCGGATGTTTTTTAAAATGCCATCTTAAAATGCAGCCAGCTTCATCTGTAATTCTCCCCCTCGCCTGGAATGTGGGGGGTCGACATTAAAGGGGAGTGATGCTTTGATTTGCCACCGCGGAATGAAGAGGTAGCTGTTTAGAAGCATGTGACTGAAGAGGCGATTTGTTATCCCTCCTGGCCTTGACTTTTAGATGTAAGGGAGGAGCATTAGAGAGAGAGAGAGAGAGAGAGAGAGAGAGAGAGAGAGAAAGAGAGGATCTTACTTTTTGGAACCATTTTTCAGCCTCTCCATCAAAACAGACAGACTCTCAACCTAAAATTGATAAACATGAGGTTGATCCTCGTGTGGTGAGGTTGTTGATTGGTACAGTATGAGATGCTCATGAGTTTGCCATGTGATTGTCTGTCTCTCTGTGAATTTCTCACACTCGTTGCCTTTTTAAAGGTCACCATAAATGGGTTTTTGCCTCTGAGGTCTTGATTAATAAAAAATGTTGTTTAACTTGTTTCTTGGTGGATGATTTGTCGCATCGAGACGTTCGTGTTATTAAATCGCTTAATTGCGTTTGCCTTACTCTCCCCAACCCCAAAACAGGGTGGAGGGGAAAAGCTCATTTTCATTAGTTTATGAGCACACAGGCACACACGACTGATGCTACTATCAGTTCATACGTAGCCCAGCCATAAAGGCTTTATTAGCTAGAGTTCAGTTCATTACGCGGGCTGTGTATTTCCCTGCCTGTGTGAGTTAGATAACCCCCGGCTGACGAAGGCCACATCCCTCTGCTGTCACCTCAGAGCCCTGCTGAATTGATTCGGGTAATAAAATGACAGTCCTACCATAATATACGGATGGCCTTTAGTTCGAGAGCCCGTTAGGTGCTAGAGAGGGGCTTGTTTGAGCTTTATTTACACCCGTGTGTCACTGCCAAGCACCCTCGTGATAAAACGTCCCAGCAGATCTGTGGTGTGTCTGAAAATGCCACAAGGCACACCTCACTCATATGGTGAAAGAAAATGCCTTAAAAACAACTTTTGTGAGATGTTAGTTCTTCCACTATCTAGACTGTGGGTCAGTCTAGCAATTATATACTCATTATAATATATAGCACTTATACATTTCAAATGCATTTCTCTAATGCCAAAATGTGAATTGTTCATTTTTGAAACATGCTACCCTTTATTTTATGCTACCCTTTGGTTTATTTTTGGATTATTTTAATTTACCGGCACGTTTTTTTGTCACATAGATTATTTGTGGGGCAGTTGCTAATACAAGTGCATATGTAAGCGCATATACAAGTGCACCCACTTTGTTTGGTTTCCATGAAATTAAATTTGTAAGATAAAACAGAGATCATTGTCTATCAATTTGGATGGCATTTGTTTTGAAAAGTTTATAGCAGGTCTTCTTCAGATTACCTTCAAACATCTTAGCCTGTACTTTTCAGAAGAATAATTTAATTTTATAAACAGTTTTGTTATTTCTAATGAAAGAAATAATTTGTTGCCATTAATGTTTTTGTATAAAAATATAACTTAAAACATTGAAACATATATTCAAGATTTTTAAGATGAAAAGAATTTTTTTTTCAAATAATCCTAAACTTTTGACCGGTAGTGAAGGGTGAGCTATTGTAGCTTACTCTACTCTAGACCAAAGGTTAAGGGTTCAAGAGCAGGTGGTTTGATTCTATGAGAAGGTACCTTAGTATTTTTTGCATGCTGGTGGTTAGATGGAGAGAGTGTACAGGCTCAGAGAAAATCAATGCACCAGAGTCACGTCCATCACTTTAACTAGGCATGCTGTATGCCTTCTGCCCTCTCAGGGGCCAATTTACTGAGTAAACAGGACCCTGGAGATGACATGGCAAATTCCAGCTGTCCCGCTGGTCACTTTCTCAGCCCTCGCTAGCTTTAATAACTCACTACACAGCCTCTACAACACAACCTGGTAACAGGGTGGATGGGTCAAAATCTTTAGTAATAGAGCAGCCTTATGTTTAGGTACAAAATGATCCAATTTTCCTTTTAAGTCCATCCACAGAGCCCATCTTCTGAAGTAGCTGCAGACCTAGTTCATTGGTCATTTCCTGTGTTATGCTCTGAGCTCTGGGTGCTAAACACTTTAAAAGAGCAGGAGTGCTGAAAACATCAGGTGTCACAACATAGCTGAAGGGGTTTTGTGTGACAATTTTCCACCAGAATAGAGCAGTATAATTCTATTAATATTGTTTCTGGAAGCACACTTCCTAGATTTGTGGGAGTGTTTCATCAAAACAAACACTGTGGTTTTGTTGTCAATCCTCAGTGGTGGGATCTCGCTTAATCAAAATTAGCTCCAAGACATAAAATAAGATTAGAAGGTGTGACCACTTCCTCCTTTTTTTCAGCTAAGCTGATGTGAAGCAGAGCTTGTCAACCCATTGAGTGGCAACAAGAGCGAGGAGGGCGAGAGTCTCTTCTCTACATACATTATTAATAAAGAACTAGGAATTACCTTATCACAATGCTTAAAGGTGACATTGAACATGACAAGAGGCTATAAACCTCTGACCTCCCTGCTACTTAGAACTCTATTGGACTATTTGGTTTCTTTGATAGGATATCCACCAAGTATTTGCTGACAGAAATGTTTGTAGAAGATATGGAATTATCTTCAAACCTGCACACATACTGTACCACCACGTTCAGAAATATATTTCCCTCACAATCCCAGATGTAGACATATAGACTGCAAACTGTTTAACAAATGCAGCCTTAGAGCAGCGTTGCTTTGTGATGCTATACATCACATTAATAGGGATCAGCTAACTGCACACTGTTCACAATAGTAAGGCCACACACACATAGTCAGTGCTGGGCTCTCCATTCTTTCCTGTGACTGGTTTATGAAGTGTCCATGTAATTGTAATAGATAGAGCATTGTGTTAGCAGCGCAAAAGTTGTGGATTTGATTCCCAGGGAACATGCACTGATAAAATGCTTTGGTTAAAAGCGTCTGCGAAATGCATAGATGTAAATGTAAAAAGCTATTTAATGGGCCAATCGCTACACATGCTGGTATGGACAGGATTTAAATTAGGCCAGAATGATTTAGAACAGCATTCAGTTGTATTTGATTTAATGTAACGAATGCTTGTGTTGGTCAATCCATTCCATTATTTGTGTGCTTCAGTTTTTTATTGATCCAGTAAAGCACAGTGCTGTCTGATGCCTCACACCCTGTAAACGCTTTACCTCACATCACAGCGCACTTTCTTTTCCAGAGAAATCACAGCATAAATTCATTCTAATGTCCATTTTTAATGCAGTTTTACCACCTAACTAACACACAACCTGAACTTCATGTTATTTGTGTTGGTTTTTTTTGTACAGGACCATGTCACAGCTCTCCTTCACTGACTGATTTATCACCAAATTCAAGGTTCTCCCATCCAGAATCTCAATTTAACCTCTGGGTGCAGGCGTGTCACAGGCTCACTGCTAGTGCTTAACATTACTCACCGCACTGCCTGCAGCCGCAGATGCGCCTCATTTGTTTTCACCTGCGAGCCTCTGTTTTAGTACTACTTTATTAGCATGCTCTTTATTGCATCTGCTTTTATGGTAGATGTGTAGTTTTTTTGCCTCCTATTCGTCCATTTGCTGAGAGCCTCTATTCACTGTGGCCAATTTTCTCACTGAGTTTGAGCACTTAGATTTATTTGTGATTTCATATTTTACCCAAAATGGCTGGAATTGGAAATGGAGAGAAAGTACATTCAGGTCTGTGTACCACACCCCTCCCCACACATTGGTCCTTATCAGATGTGGATAAAAAATAAAAAGGGATAAAATCTCAGCCTTGTGCATTTTACTGCTGATTTAATTAGCCGACTCCTGGTAAGTTCACCTCAATATCTGTCACACCTCACTAAAATGAAAATCCATTCTCTGGGAAAAAGGTAGATTAATGAATGCCCTTTGTAATAAATGAAAATGGGAAGCGCAAATATGCATAGTCATGAAATTTAATTGTGCTTTCTGGTGATTGGGTTTTGCTGGGAGAGGGTGTGTGAGGGAACGAGACGATAGGGCAAGAGGTGGTTCAATGTAGCGCGTAACGCTCAGCCTCGGCTGCCTAATGAAGCGAGTGTTTATGACTGAATGCTATTGTGTCGCATCCGCTGCAGTGTGTAATGCAAACACACCTCAGATATGTACTTGTAGACCATCACCGCGCTGAAGTTGTTTACTTGTGTATGTAACTGTAAAGTTTGGGACCATTACACTCTGTTGCTTAAAAATTATATTACAATACAAATATGAATGAAAATTTTTGTAGTATTTTTGTTTGCTTTTAATATCAACATTCACTTAAGCAGGACGTCTCAGGTGTGGAGCATTGCATGATCCATGTTATCCCGTCATAATTTAAAACTTTTTAAGAGCTTTTTATACAAAAGGTAATTCAAAAATGTCTTTTTATTTTTGAAAGAAGTTAAGTAAGTTAATATGGTCAGAGTCACTAACTTGCTCCTAACTTTTGATCTATTTTGAGTAAGACTAGTATTTTAGTGTTATTGTAGTATTTTTTTCTTGATAATATTTCTTTAGAATGTTTGTTTTATTTGTTTTAGAATGAATAAAAAAGTTAATTCCAGCTTTAAACTTTTTATTTAGAATCCTAAACTTTCAGTGTAGTCTCATAGTTTTGAACCCATCTGTATTTATCAAGAAAAGTGTTTGTCGTACAATTTTTTTTATTAGTAAATACTTTCCTCCTTGAAGAGAGATGGTTAGAGGAGCTCTCTGTCTCTCACCCCTCCCTCCCGTCCTCGGTGCTTCATTTTGTGTAGATATTGCTATTACTTCCTTACATGCTGCGTGTTTTCATCATCATTGCGGGACATCGATCCATCTTTAGCGGAGCAAGCGGGTTTGCGGGCTCATGCCAGCACCTATCAAACGGGGAGAGACCGAAAAGCCGTTCCGTTCCCATCATCACATAAAAGGCCCTCTGTGCGCATTTTGCACGTACAAATAAATACAATGAACGCAGAACACTTGATAAAGAATGAAGTCATTCTAATTAGCCGCTAATGCTTGAGAACTGCGCCAGTTTGATAAAGGATGCTAAAGCTTATTAAAGTAAAGCAGCGTTTAATTCTTTTATGTATTTTTAACGCAGCTTTATTTTAATCCCACTTTATGAAGTTTGCTGCATGTTGTGTGGGTGGGAAAAAAGAAAGGACCGGTTTGCTTGTGTCGCTGTAAGGCAGCGGGGGTCTTAGACTCGGATGCATTAACACGCCACAGGCCTTTGTTGCCACCTAGGGTCCAAACCACGCGTTTGCGCTTCCGCCTTGCTTGCCTTAACTCTGCCTTACCCTGCCCTGCGTTCTCGCTATTTTGCTTGAGCTGAGTTTTTCTTGCCCTTTTAAAATCTAAAATGCAATTAGAATGAAGAATGTGGCATTTCATTATCATACATGTGTAAGTCTTAGCCAGAGGGCTGGCGGCTGCATGGAGAGTGAATGGCAGAAATGAAGGCTTCAGTTTCCCCAGAGGAGAGTGATGGAGATATCCCACAAAGCTGCTGCCTGTCAGCGTGATCGGGCCCTCGGAGGGCCGGCGTCTCCACCATGTCTCTGCTTCACAAAGCAAATGTCACACTGTCAGCAAAATGAGCACCCTGTTTAAAAAAGAGAGATTTGAAATAGAGTGGAAAGGAACTTTACGTTTTGGAATTATTCTTATTTTGACAAATATATATCAACATTTTTCAGGCAAGCATTTCCTCTGACTGGGGATGGACAGATTGTGTGAATCCTTTCCTTTTATTTTTCATAGTGTCTTCTTGTCCTCAGGCTGAACACTGAACAGGAAAATAGATAGAAGAGATTGGGTCCGGTTGCCACTCGGGAAGTTGTCAGGAAAGCTATAGTGTTTATATAGTAAGGGAGTCAAGTCCAAAAACTCCCTGGTAGTTTATTTTTATGTAGATTTTAAGGCTTGCTAATGGTCTTGAATTGGAATATTTTTATGGATTCTTTGAATGAGTATCTTTTACAATAATCATTATATTTTTGTTGGCTAAGCTAATGAACACAGGTAAACAACACTGGTATGCATTAGGGCAAAAGTAAACTAGATTATAAAAGCAGACTGTGGGCAAAAACAAGATTTTTTTTAGGACATTTAAAAAGAAAATGTCAGATCAAAGCAGGTTGTTATGAATGTATGAATGAACTTTATCCAATGCATTAAATAGAATTTCTGCTTAATTTCTGTTTAATTTCAGAAATTCATTAAATAGAATTTCTGTCTCTTTATCCAATGCATTAAATAGAATGTTACTGCTTAACATTTTTGTGTTTCACATTTTTGCTTTATTGTTGTTGCATATTTTATGTGAACTATTTAATGTAATTTTTCTATTGTGACAACATACCCCATTCTTGACCCTAATGCTGAGGGTCAAGTTTCTACCCAATGCTGAGCTTCCTGTGGAGCTACAGCGTCAGATTGTGTCAGAGGCCACAGCATCTAAGTGTATCCATCGGTCACAACACGCCATGTCCAGCATGACTAAAATTGTCCAGGAACCCTGATTTCACCCTGTCCTCAGGGACAAACACCATGCATCACAGACCGCCAATGACTTCAAGGGTCCACGTGTGTAAAGTTGTGTCCATGTGTGTCTACAGTAGTGTGACAAAGCTCAATCAAGGCACTTTATGAGATTGTTAGCATCCCCCTTAAGTGCTGACTAGCCTGATGATAACATATGGCACCAAAAATAATTGGAAAATTGGCAGGCTTGTCAGAGAGATTTGGTGGATGTCATTGGCCGATCCAGTAGCAAGGTTCATGAGGTGTCGCCCTGCCACAAGATTTATATCTTCCCAAAGGCTGGCGATGGCAAAGTACGGAGAGTGTATGAGAAAGTAACTCATTTTTCATAAAGGCCTGGCTGCATATGAAAAGTCATCCAGAGACAAGACCCATATGGGAGAGACATTGCTGAATAAGGCAAAGCTGTCTCTTCAGATTAACTGCTGAGACAGCTGCTGAAGCCAACATTTACTACTCCTGTATCACAGTTCCAACGTTAAAATGACTAAGAAAAATGAAGGAGGTCTATATTATGTGTTCCTACATGATGGTCACACTCAATAAGTGTGTAATTAGCTTCTGTAAAAGCATAAAGGGCTTGAGTGCAGAAACAATAGATGCTTTAATGAGATTTCTTTGTGTGTGTGTGTGTGTGTGTGTGTGTGGCATGGTCTGTAAGTAAGGCATGAATCATGACGTGTTTCTCAGTTGTTCTGAGTGTAGTGTGTGGTTGAGACTGTGTAAGATGTGTTTATTAACCTTTGGAAGAGGGGATAATTGCATCTGTCAGACTCACTTAAAAGCTGAGATGGCCGTCATTTCCTGTTTGTTGTCCCCTCTAAATCTGCAGCTTCTGTAAGTGACTCTGGCGTGACGTTTGCTCTCTGTTCTCTGCGGTGGACATGCTAAAATTAACTTGTTCTGGACTTCTGCATAGCTTTTTCTGTTTAATTTGGTGTAAGATGTGGCTATGTGGAGCTGTTTCGACATTCAGTTTGTTTGTTTCTCTGCATTTAATGAAAAATGTATTACTCAAGCCAGGATTATAGGAACAATCTGATTTCAGGGGACTCACATTGTAAACCTTATCAAGTTGGTTTATGAATATTAATTAGGTGACGGTATGTTCCATGGTGGTCGTAGCTGCTTTGCTGTTAAGCCATAGTAAGATTAGCATTTACTGGGTGTGCATTTGTGTGATTGGCTGCTAATCCAGTCATGGTCGACAACAATGCAGCCCAGCAAAACAAACTGATTCCTGCACAGAAGTGTAGAAAAATGCAGAAATTTCTAGATAGCGGGTGATGTGTTGTGATGGCTGCTGGCTCTATGACTCATAAGCCTATTAAAAAGGTATTAATATCTTAGAAAAATACTTTTGAATATGTTGTTTTAATAAACCCTCTTTTCTTTTTCAGGAAGAGGAAGAACCACGAGAACCAGAGACCATAAAAGAAGAAATGACAGAGCAAGAGATCCCGAACTGAACAGCTCTCACTGTTACCTCACGTGAATTAATAGTCTACACTCAGTGACATCACCTCATTTCCTGCTGAAGAGCAGGATGCAAAATGTCCCCAAATGACACAGTCTGACACTGCTTAACCGAACTGCCTCTCTCCTCCTATGTGAACCAGACAAAATCTTTAAAATCCTCAGCCTTGTGACTGCTGCGTATTTGCAAAACATACAGAAACGTCTATAGCATCTATTTTTTTAAGTCAGCCATCTTTGAATTAGTTGAAGATCTCAAGAAAGGGGCGGAGCCAAAGGAGTGATCATGGATAGATCTCACTGTTGATGCTGAGACAGCAGTTTAACCTGAAGACAATTCCGTTCCTTCATCTGCATATGAGCCTCTTCTGTCTTTATCTGCTCTCTCTGATTCATGTCCAACCCAAAGATCATTATTTTTAAAGGTTATTTTTACACACTAATTGACATTTTCAGTTGTTCAGTCTGTGAATATCCTCGTGATATGACATCATACTAGTATTGTGTGTCCTGAAAAATATATTTTCTGGAGATTGTACACTATTGATTTATGTTCTTCTTCGTAAACATCTCTTCATCTCTTTATATTTTCTTTTAAATGTTGTTTTTACAAACACCAATGCATTATATTACAAACTTGTATTGACAATAACTGTTGACAAACTTGTATTGACAATAACTGACAGTTAATTCCGTTTGTGGCTTATGTTACATTGATAATTCATCATTTATTGATGGCAAAAGCAGTCTATTTTATTAATATTGTAAATCTCAGCTATGCTCATCCTTATCGCCCATCCTTATGCGCCAACATTTGGTTGAGGCCATTGTGTGTTTTAAACATTATTTTATTTGAAATTGTTGAAAATTAAACACTTGATCTGCCTCATTTTAAATTCACGAAGAGTCTGTATTTAGATACTTTGAAAACATGACATTCGTAATAAACATTACTTGTTATTTTTAAAAACTGCTTTTTCATCAGTACTAAATGCAATTGCTGAAACATGTCAGTCAAGATAAGTAGAATTTAGCAGAAATTTGCTATTTTCTATTCAGTGAAAGTGAAGCAGGATGCATGGTGAGTAAAAATGATAACAGAATTCTCATTTTTGGTGGCGCTATCCCTTTAAAGCCCTCAATGAGCCATTGTTTCACGATAATACTGAGCGTAATGATTTGATAATGAAAACATTACAGCCATCGCTCAAATGATAGATGCATTTTAGATGTGTTTCTCGTGGCTTCAGTGGAGCTTGCCGGTGGGCACACCAACAGAACATTGTCTTTATTCAGCTCTGTTGTGTCCTTTACTCACAGTGCATGTCATTTAACTGCTCTCACTCGCCACAGGGGCGAGAGGATGACTGTAAATGCTGTTTTGTCTTAGTATCTCATTGCCTCACAAAGCTTCTCTTCGCGTCGCCCTGTCAGGGAATCTGGCCTGTATTCTGACATTAATGCATCGAGGGGTGTAATTCCAATTTGTTCCAAAGCAACTATTAATTTGCCCATTTCAGGGCCATGCAGGAGGAACCCCTGTAAGGCCGCTGAACCATGAAAGACATTATCTGAAGGGCTCTGTTTCTTTCTTTCGTCTTTTTTTTTTCTTTTTTGAAGGGGAAGGATTTCGTGTTGCGCCAGCGATTGATGCGCATTGATGACACATCGCTGGTTCCTGCAGCCGTTTCAGATGGACCCCCTGAAGTTGAGCTCCCAGCGTGCAGCGTGGGAAGTGTGTCATTAGGATTGTAATAAAGACAGCGGGTGGGCTTATGTCAGAGTGGCCTACACGTTGAAGACCCCCCCGAAGCCCCTTTTCACAATCTGATTACACCCTCTGCATACCAAAAAGGTCTGTGATGGTGACATCAGTTCCTCAGTACTGGAGAGCTTTGCTCAGCAACCAGATGTTTCAGAAATACTCATATCACCTCAGCTATCTGAGATGTAAGAGTATGTGGAAAAACATTGTGTGGAAAAAAGTATTGTGAAGTAACTCTGTAAGAGTCATAAGAAGGCCAGCTAAGGACATACAATTACCTGAAGCTGTGATGTGTTTTAAGCTTATTTAATATTGACTTAATTTGACCCAAAGGACAAGAGGAACAAACTTTGCTCTATTGTCAGCTTCACCCCCAGTTCAAATAGTGTTTCAATATTCAATATTCAATATATTCAATATAAGTCAAAGGGGCTTATTGTTGCCATTTTCACTAATAACATTTTTAGAATAGTTTTAAAAACAATTGTTTTACTGAAGAGAGAAAAAGTGTTTTTAAAAAAATATGCAACAGCAGCAGAATAAAACACACAAACACAGAAGTTGCAGCTGTCATTTCCTAATAAAACTGGTTTTTGCTTTGACAGCTGCCATTTCACTCCTGTACAAAATCATTTTGTAATATTTCTCATGTTTACTGAGGGAATTAAGACAGAAGAAACTTGAGTCTTGAGGCAACAGGACATGTCGATCGGAGCTCTGAATATCCACAGTCACTTCATGTTCCTGGGTTTAATTGCTCTGAATAATGTTTAAAATAACACTACCTTGGTATCTGAGCGTTGTGTGGATGACCTTTTCTAGACTGTGTAGTGCTGTGACATAGTCATTTTCCAGCCTTTAATGTGCTCAGAAGAGTCTGTTCGAAGAGGACGCTGGCAGGGTGCTAATCTCCACCTCTCAACACCTCGTTCCACACGTAGTCATTAGGAGAAGGGCGGCCTTAAAAGGGTTCCTGACATACTGGTGTTAGACATGTTAATAACTTTCATTTCAAACTGACTGTGGGAAATACTGTATCAAAGATGACAATGTAAAATGTAATGTGATTTTCTGTTCTTTAAGGTTTATAGAGGTTCTGTTCAACCTAACAGCGTTTATCAAGATCTGTCGGGTGTAAAGTAGATATGACAGCGGTAAAGTTTTTTTAACTATTATGTAATTGGTGCCTTGTCAGGATAGTTTTAAAAAATGATTGCATCTCCGCTGAGTTAAATTTTAAGCTCTTAAGAATAATTGGGATAGTTATTTGATTAACAGATGTTTGATGGTTTAATTTAATCATGTTCATTCAATTTGATTCAAAATTTATTACATTTTGTACTTACACAGTGATCTGATAGAACACTTACAAAAGCATTTAAGTTGTTGTGTCCATCTACAATATATTCTCAGCATTATATTCAACATTATATTTTTAGTGTCATCAATAGATTTGAAAGGTTACTATTATTAAATTATTATTATTAGTGTTTGGTAAGTCCTTCATTTGCATTGATGATGTCATGCTCATGCTCATGGACTGAGCAGGTTTGTGTGAAACCTGATGATCCGTGTCAAACCAGAATGATTTGAGATTGTTCCAAAGAGCCTCTTGTGTAACTCAATGTGCACAAAGAAATCTGACGTTTTACACAAGAGACAACATGGACAGTGCCAAATATTGTGTCTATATAATGCAGAAATTGTTCTTATTTTAAGTCAACCTATATTCCTATTTTGTTGTAAAATGTTTAATTTAACTTTATTTCTGAGTTTCCAATCCCAGATATTAAATGTGGAGTCAGACATGTGAACCTTTTATTAACCGAGTAGCATGTTTTTTTCAGTAATGTAAATATTTAAGTGGCCATTATTCTTCAACAATTTTATATTTGTACTGTTAACAAATATAACATCATTTAGCTTGTTTTTTATAAGCAATGTTGTTTTAGAATGAAACATAAAAAATGTATTTTCCCATTTGGAGTCCTCTATGCTGTAAAATGACTTGTCAAAAGCACACATTAATAGATGCCAAAGAAAAAA
>JBAJNP010001188.1:0-66888 GCA_036877545.1 Yasuhikotakia modesta
AGGTGTTTAGAGTTAATTAGTTGATTCAGATGATTAGGTTAATAGCTGGTTTAGAGAACCTTTTCATGATATGCTAATTTTTTGAGATAGGAATTTTGGTTTTCATGAGCTGTATGCCAAAATCATCAATATTAAAACAATAAAAGTCTTGAACTACTTCAGTTGTGTGTAATGAATCTAAAATATATGAAAGTCTAATGTTTATCAGTACATTACAGAAAATAATGAACTTTATCACAATATACTAATTTTTTGAGAAGGACCTGTATATGCCCACAAGATTGTATACACCTGTGATGCTAATTAGTAGACACTAGTGAATTAACATGTCCCTTTGGTCACATTATTTTCAGTCTTTTCTAGGGGTACCATCTTTTTTGGTCTAGGCCTGTTCCATGAGTTTATTGTTTTAAATAATTCTGTTAAAGCATGGCTGAAAAGCAATGTCTGACTTTCATTGGTTAACATTCACAGAATTTTATTTATTATTACTTTTGTCAGATTAAAGTTATTTTTGTTACCATTGTGGGTTTTCCTTTCATTGACAGAAGGGTACCAACAATTTTGTCCACGTGTGTAGCTGGGGTTTTGGAGTGTAACGTCAGTTCTAAGACCAGTATTACTTATTTTGAGTGTACCTGGAATTTAATGGATCTTTTTTGTGTTTTTATTATTAGCGGTTACAGTCCAAATTTTGCTCTGTAAGCATTGTTTTTCAGAAAATCAGAATTTTAGTATTTGTAAGGTTAACTGACAGGACCCATGTTTGACAGAAGGTATGCAGAAGGGCCAGATGCTGCTGTTAGCCATCTTTTGTGGGTGACAGGGCCAGATTTTCTGCAAACGAAAGCCATTTGACCTCAGTGTATACATCAGGGTAAAAAAACAGGTGCTGGGAACTGTCTAGACCTCTTGCTAGTTTATGTATTTTAAACATGGTAGGGCTTAAAATGCAGCCCTACCTCATGCACTTATACATTTGCATTTTACTCCTATAGCTCATTCCTCTAAGTTAACTGGTTGCCTTTAAACTTAATCTACCATGAAATCTTGACACACTACATGAATTGGCCTTTATTTTATTGGTAATACTTAAAATATAGCCCATCCTTATTTCACATAGGCCTACTTATACATATATGGTACAGGCTGTCAAACAGGCTGTAAATTTTTTTTTACAGAAAGAATGAAATATTAAATTGTGTGATATATTTTATGAATTTTGTGTTAAATTGTTTATATGTTGCTTTAATTTAGAGCTGAGTGTCAAAAGTGAAGTTATGAATACACTTTACCATGCATAACATCTACATAGGAAGTACAACATTTATTACAAAATGTAGGCTGTCACAGTTCCATGACTCAATGTGTGGTTTGTGTTTTGCAAATGTCCAACTCTTGAAACAGACAGTTTGCTAACTTAATTTCTCATTTTAAGTTCTCCTTTATTAAAATATTCGCATTTATTTGGCCATTTTTATGTTGTACAATAATTTTATTGTTGTAAAATAATCAGTGATATATTGATTTATAAACATACTCATTTATATACCCGTTACAATCTTAACGAAAAACAAAATCTTAAAAGAATTTTGTTTTTAAAAAAAATTCTTAATCTTAAAAGAAAAACAAAAAAAAAACATGTGAAAGCATTTCAAAATAAATCATCATGCAAACACCTGTCACAAACATGTAAATATTGTTTTTTGCAACAGTGGCAGTCAATAGACAATTACACCATGCACCGTGATTGAAAGAGAGATAAATGTTGTACTGAGATAAAGCTGCACAATTGTAATGCTAACAACATCTGTATCACTGCAGCATCACCAGATTAGATATACTGTTGGAGTTGTTTTAAGATAAATGCATTTTAAAATAAAAAAAGATAAACAATAATTACTAAATAATAATGTAGAGAAGGTGCGATTTACATAATTGACAATTTTTAAGGGAAATGAAAATATTTTTAGACCTGTGGGCTTCAGGTGATAGGAAAGCGGAACTACACAATCCACTGTGCTGGCAAGAAAAGAAAAATATACTAAACCAACATTTTAACAGCTGTACATTTCCTGTGGATTCATGAAATGTGCTAGGGCTTTAAGCCACTAATAGGTTAAATGCATGCAGACACATCCAGTAAGCTATCATTGAGTCTGTGGCTTGTAAATGAGACTAGTAAGGCACATTAGAAGATGTTTGAGAGCTTTGATTTGGATCAAAACCTCGACCAGATGGGGCCAGAGGGAAACCCGGTAACATGGCATTTGGATTTGGATATAACCCGGCTGCGGCAGGTGAAATGACACCTGGCTGAGGTGATTCTGTATTTCCTGGGTTGTACAAAGAGGGGTAAAGCCCTGCAGGTGGTGCAGAAGGCAGCCCAACAGGAGCTGGAGGTAGATATGGGACATTAGGCTGAAATGGAGGATAAGGCTGGAATCCTCCAGGTGGGCCTTGCCAAGGAGCACATTCATGTACTGGAAGTATTACCAAAGGGAATTTGATTTCTGGATCTGAAGCAAAGGGCACATCCAGATATATCTGAAAGATAATATTGTGCAAAAACATTTAAGACACAACTGCAAAAATATAGATTTATATATTCATTATTTTCAAATAGATTTATTAGGTTTAGTCCTTAATTGAAGACTACATAAAGACATTTAGAAAGAAATAGTAAATATGATGATACTAAGAAATAAAAAATAGTACCTTCAGTTCATACTGAAGTTTTATAATTCTACAGTTTTCAATGGAGGGAAGTATGTCAGTTGGAAGCTTCATGTCTATTAAGATTTTTGTTTTTTCTCCAGATGGAATGTGGTCCCTGGACTCTTTGACAATATCTTTATAGCTGTTATTAGAATTTGACCCAGCAATGAAGGTCTGTTTTTGCTTGAGGCTGTATTTCAGCTTGACATCACGAGATGAAGAGTTGTCAATATCGACAAAGACTCTGATAGTCTCACCTGCAGCAGTAATTCAGAGTAAGTTAAGGCTTTGGTGTAGCTTCAGTTGATGCCGACTCAAAAGAGAGCTACACTTGATGTGATTCATGGTTTAACATCACCTTGCATATAGCCGGTTTTCTCTGTTGTTGCTGTCATTGAGGTTTTTCCTGATGAGAAGCATTTCATTTTCTTGTCTTTAGTGCCAAATAGTGGTTGCTGTATCAACACAAAACACCTCTTATATCTAGTACAGGCACATCTGAAGAATCTTTAAATGCATGTAAATTAATACAGGACAAGAAAAAGGAGATAAATATGTATGAAATCATACCAGTAAATGGTCATTGGTACCATCGTATTTTGTCACAAAGGTTAATTCTTTTGATTTAGTGGATGCCATCTTCCAAGGCCTGTTTAGCTTTACTTCAACAGTGTACTTTACCCATCCATGCGCCCCCTTAAAAGATGGAGGCATATTTCTGAAATTAAGATAAAGCAAAAACTTTATTTTTTCTTTAATGACTGATTTATATATTCTCAGTCAAACAATTAATATATAGTGCCCTTCATAAGAATTGAGACAATAAAGGAAAATTGCAGTTTTCTGTGGAGACAAGAAACCTTTTATGATCACAAGTTGAACATGAAACAAATGTACAGAATGCCAATTTTTTGACATTTTTCCCTTTTATTCCTCTTAAAGCTCCTTTGTGTTTATCTTGGCTTCATCTTGACTCATCTAGACATTACATAATGGGGTGAAACATTTAAAACAAATGGACAACAAAAAACATTTGTGCTGAAATAACAAAATGAAACGTGTTCAAATGTATTTTGCCTTATATTAACCTTTTAATCATAAACAATTTTGTTACTCCACAGAAAACTGTTTTTTCCTTATTGTCTATTATGGAGAGCACATGATAGTAAACAATATTATATTAAACAACACATGATATTAAACAACATGGTTAGTCTGTTTTTTTGATGATGACTCAAGGGGTTTGTTTTGTCATTATTTTAATATTAATAATTACTTACGTTTGTGGCAGCTGAAACCTAAATGGAAACACGTGGCTTCCTGGTTTAATAACTTGTCCATCTGAGAAATACAGAAATATAATGAAAATGTTAATTTGGATGTAAATCTGAATAAACTGTCTGTAAGATCCTATACTTACAAGTCTCTCCAGTGATAAGAATCGTATTCTTTTCCTCCTGACCTGTAGGCATAAAAACAAAAAACGTTAAACAAGACATTGTTACAACAAAGCAACTTCGCTGTTTGTACGGATACCTGTCTTAGAGCTCTGTTGAATAAAATATTGCTTTAGTTTGAAGTATCGCTCGTGGTCACTGTAGCTTCTGTCAGAATCGTCGCCAGAACTTTCGGTCCAGTGTACGTGGGCATCCCCGGTAATCTTTACGAACAAACTGTTTACCTTTATTTCTTTAGTCACTTCCAAAATAGCTCGGCCCTGCACAGTGTCACCACTACTAAAAGTGTTGCTTTCATTTATCGGACCGCAATGAACGCTGAACTCTTTGATGGTTCCCGGCATGTTTAATATCTAATGTGTATAGTAGGCATACGCAGAGAAGCTATAGATTTGTAGTCACCAGTTCTCAGTTCTTATACAAACAGAAGTGGGAGCTTCCCTACTCAACTGCAACACGATCTGAAGGCGTGTTTAGCGGTGCTGATTTTAACAACGCCCAGACAATAAACTTCCGTAATTTTCAGCTCGCGATAGGCAAGTCATTACTCCATGATCTTCAGCATAGATTGCTGTCTAGACATCGCAGTTTTTATTTATATTTTAGGTGTTATTTAGTAAATTACATTTTGATTATAACAACAAAATTTGTTTTCTAAAGCGTGTTGTTTTCCTGTTGCATTTACACTTTCTGGCCAGAGCATGTCGCCATCGAAATGTACCGTGGGCGCATGCGTGTCACCTTTGACGACGATCCTGCGAGAACCCCTTTACAAGTTTTTAGAACTCCTTATCTTTTCACAGAAACTCGTCCATAGAAGACAAGATACATTTCAGTGTAAAAAGTACGAATATTTAGCTGTAGTTTATTTTGTGTATTTATTAAAAATGTAGAACTTATAAACGCACATGCTGTGAGGTGGACCAGCCACCAGATGGAGCCATTTGAGTTAATTCTTTATAATGCTGTCATTATTTAGTCACTTCAATGTTGACTCAAACCATTATTGATTTTTAACGGAAAAAAGGTTTTGTTTATGAGCACAACATTTTAGGTAAATAATCCCTTTACGTATTAAGTTAAATAAATAACCTTTTATTTATCTATCTGTTGTTAATTTGTCCTTGCTGCATAAATCAGCTCTATTAGGCTCTATAATTAAGTAAAAATATTTTAGGCTTTGTTTGGGAAAAAAAACAGCTGTAGTAAATGTAGAATAAAAAAAATTCATTTTTATTGCCCGTATCTTTAGACAATTTGGTTTTGATTGACCACTTGTCAAACTGTTGTTCTGTTTGTGTTGTTCTAGGGGTTAGGGTAAAGGAAACATATTTATTAACATTTGACTGTTGTTCCAGGCTACAATTTTCCTAAATTTGAGCTAGTTTCATGTCTCTTCTAGCGCTCTGGAATGTTTTCTTGTTCCATAGTAAAAACAATCATTTAAGTTTTGCTCTTGGATACTAGGAAACTGTAGTTTCTAGTGTTTGTTCTTTTACATGAATCGCATCCTTGCCAAAAGCAAAGAGAGACAGCCCAGGTCTTGAGCAATCTTTATTAAGATTAATGAACAGTTTGGCATTTTTAGTCCTCTTTGTAGAATCAATGAATGTAATATTCACACAGCCAATAGGAATCAGATGCACACACACAAACACTGGCCAGAGGGTGCACGTTAAATGTCCAAGCAGTAATCAATGCAGAGAAATTAGCTATTGATTGTGTATAGTTTTGTAATAGGTTACCTATGGCTTTGCTCTTTTAGAAAATTCCAATATTCCTTTCCCTGGGAATAAAGACATAATAACTTTGTCTAGCCATGACTGAAAGTGTGAAGGCAGGTGCGAGCTGAGCTTTCAGGGTCAGACTCTAATTAGTATAAAGGTCAAGTTAGAAATAAACATGGTGCTTAAAAAAAATGATGGACTTGGCATCAGAAACAAAGTTCATTAGGACCTGTGTGGCAAAAGTTCTGTATTGGCTTTTCCATGAATGTGATCTACATTAGATTCTCTTTTTTAAGACACAGCTGCCTTGGTAAATAACCTGACATCGACGTTCTGACTTCCATGTTATATTGAAAGCAAAAAGGTACTGTAAAGATATTTAATAAAGTATGCACAGATTGTGACATTTACTACACAACTAAACAGAATATAGCTCATAACTTGTGGTTGTCATCACAGTTCTTCATCTTTTTGCAGGCATTTCCAAATAAGAACTTCTAAATTGCTTTAGTCACAAAACATTGTGCCTTCTTTGACATCTGTGTGTGTATTTGTTACAGGCTTTTAGTTTTTCATTACTGAAGTCTATCTTGGAGGGGAGAAATAGGATTCGAATTTGGCCTGAAGGAATTACTACTGTATTTACTATTACTATTTACTGGTCCATTTGATAGAAATGCTGTTCCACTGTAAAACTGAGCCCCCAGTACAAAATCTAAGGGGACTATCATAAATCAAGCTATAGATAAGTCTCTCCACATCCTCTTAATGTTGGGTACCTACCATAAGATCATTACAGTAAAAAAGTGACAAATTTGATTGATTAAAATGGTGCTGGGCTACTTCGACTAAACCGCTCTAAGTGATGTGACACTGCAGCTTCCGTATCATATTTCTGTCAAGACAATGATGGTAAAAAGCGTTGTTGGCGTGTGATAGCTGACAACAGAAGCCATATGCCTGGATATAAGGGTAGATTTATGACAGGGTTTTAGTGGGTAGCAGGAGAAAAGTAGCAGTTTTTGTGCATTGTCACTTTTCAAACGACCATCAATTCTGTTAAGGGGACACTTAACCAGCTTGACAAACTGCCAGTCGTAAAGGTATGCACCATGCTAGTTAGCACTGGCCCTCGTGCCTGACACAGTCTCTTAAATGTTTATGCCCTGCACAGTTAAAAGATGCAGCAGTTTTGAGGTATGTTAATCTGGAATACATTGTCTTTATCCTCAGTTTATTACAACTAAAATAAAAAATGAGATTTATTGGTGATCTGAAGGCTGCCAAGCAACCGTAAAACTATTCCTTATGATCACGGCTTCTAAGCAAGTCAGAAAATTCTACAGTTCATGAAAATAAATAGTAAATTAATCCTGCAAACAGAATGTCATAAATGTATAACATAACTATAATTTTAACAGCATAGATAAAATGTTGAGTTTGTTTCTTTTTGTGGATGTTAAGCATACAAATGTTTAATCACTCTAGATGTATTGGCAACTATGTGATAATTAATCTGAATATTTGTACTGCGATGTGCTAGTCCAATGGGATTTCATATGCCACTGTTCACATTATTAATCAGAATCCTTTAAATGTTTTATTAAGTCATATTTTCTGTCACTGAAGCAACATTTTTGCACCACTCTATATATTTACTTATATTGTGTAGCGTAATCTTTTTTTATTCATGCGGTTTATTCAGTATTAATCCAGGTTTTACTTTTAGAAAATGATAAACCACCAAAGAGACCCCAACACAGCTAAACATAGGCACACATTTTATGAATATTCTTAGATTCTTATTCATTCATTTAATTTTGCAAGCAACAACTGTGTTCAGTGCAAGAAAATCCCCATATTAAAAGGAGAAAAGAGGATTGAGTACACTTACAGAAACCCATTAGCCTAGTTTCTTAAATTCATAGTGAAAAAAAATCAACCCAATCATCAGCCACAGACCACACATGTCCATAAGAAATGTCTTTTTCCACTCACATCACCATCAGAAGGATAATGATTCTCAATCCATCATTAAAAATTGCCTGAAGGCTTTTGTCGCATCAGTCTCACACTTCTCTCTTGAGGCAGGTTGATTCTTGTTTGACACATATTGTTTACCCACCAAGCCCTGTCATATGCTTTACACACAAAAGTGTGTGGGTTTATAAATGTGTGTAATCAGTGCATTTGATTGATGTATGTCTATTGCATTAAAACTTGCAAAATTGACCACAGAATCATTGATTAAAGCAAGTAGAAAAGATTACACAAGATATTGAATTTTAAATCTGTTTATTGTTTCTTTCCAAAACAGAAAGAGGTTTAAGTACTAAGTACTTTGTCTCATCAATTTGCATGGACCCTAATTAGCTTTAGTTTTGTTAATAAAACTCTGTGTTTTATTTTAGGAACACTTTTGTTTACCTTTACATGAACCAAATATTTCTGTTGCCCTGTTAATAATTAAACTGTAAAATATGAGTTATGTATGAAGCACAACCTGCTAAAAAACTCTTTTCTAGAATATATTGTATTCACTGTGCAATTCTTAAAATGATCTACATCTGGTATCTGGAAGTCCAATTATTCTTGACATTTTTTATTACATTAATCAAATTATTCTTCATTAGTCTTTATGAAAGGAGCGTTTTTAACTCTTTATAGCTTTCAACATTAGATGGCACTGTTTGACCAACAATGCCATCGCTGAGACAACGTTTTAAAGGGGGCCCTTTCCTCACAGAGCACAGAGTTATCATCTCCTCACAGAGTTATCATTTACTAGTTGAGTGGGATCTGCCATTGCTGTTATCTTTTAATAGATTTGTACGAAGAGAAAAGCAGGTGCCTCTTGTTAATGTGTCCAATTGCCTGAGTTGCCTACTGAATGCGGTGCATCCATCATTGTCTGCTGCTGTGACACGCTGTCATCCGCCCTCAGTGGCACAAGCCATGCAGACGCGCCGTAACAGATGAGCCTTCTTATGGGCACCGTGCACACTCAACACAATCAGCACAAACACTCCCACCCACACATTCACACACTCGAAACTGCCATACACTCCTCCTAAACTCCTACACTGTACACTGTGTCTCCACTACAAGTGAGGTTTACAACAACCACCACACTTCTGTGATATTAACAAATTTCTCTACAATGTAACTGTCTGCACAGTTACATTGTCATTTTTCTCATATACGATATTACTGAGGGGAGGATGTCTGAAATTATGATGTGATGGCAATATTTCCATATTTCCTTGTTAAATTTGCATTCATTTGTTTAGAAGATACTTTTAAGCAGAAGCTAAACATACATGCTTGATGCCAAGCATGGCCTACATTGTTGTTAACACAATGAAAAGACTTATGAACAATTTTAAACTGTCCAGTGTAAAATACAAGCACACAACCTCTAATTCTAATCTTTACCCACTGTGCCACACAACCTGCCTTATTAGTATTAGTTTAAACAAAGGTTTGATACATTTATGTTGAAATATCACATTTCTATAAACAGTGCTATCAGTGCAAACCTGAGATGATTTATCCTGTTTCTCATTGATGTAGCCACAGATGAAATCCATTGAATGTGTGAAGGATGCTTGTGGCGCCAGTAGGTATGGTATGATTTGTTGTTTTGCTTTGTGGTAATGTAGTAAAGATGCACTGTGTGAATGCATGTCTTGGGCCTCAGGCAAGCTTTATTAATATACTTCACATTATGAACGCGTATTGTATGCTTCCATATGCCCCCTGTAAACAGTGGCATTTTACAATCAAGTCAAGTGAGCTTTATTGTCAGTAATGCTTTGAGTCTCTGGTTAACACTACATGCATAAATAAGTTTGTAATCGTGCTAGTAGCTTAGGATGAGTCTCTGAGGTCTGAAAGTCATTGGGACATATTTGACATTACTCCATCTTCTTTGACTCCACCATGTTAATACCTTGTTAGGACTCTTTTCATGGCCAGGTCTTTGAGAAGTCAATGTAAGTAGCACTTAAGCAAAAGCCTATGTTGTAGCAAGCAAGACATGTGCAACCTCATGTGCACATTCCCATCATCCTCTAGGGTCCCCTCTAGTCCACCTTTACTTTTTCAAAGCTTGAAAGGCTTTGGAAGTATCATAAATACAGTTCTAGTCGTAACTTGCCTGTTTTCATAGAAAAGGACAGAAAGGGTTTGACCACGTAGGGCTCAATTCTTGTCCTCTGGTTACATTTTTCTCTTCTTTTCCCTCCTTTGGGTTTTGTGTTGTTTTTTATTTCATTTTCTTAAACCTGAGGCCACTGAGTTTAAGTTTTCTCTTTTGTCTGATGTTGGAAAGCACCAAAGACCATAAAGTCAGAGTTCCTGACCTCAGTTTTCACAGGATGCTGGTAATTAAAACCATGGTTCCTGTTTTTGGGCTTCACTGCAAAAATATTTGTCCTAACTTCTATCGTTAAAGCTCATTTTTATTGCAAAGTAGTACCATGCTGTCCTGTGTTAACCACAAAAGATCCTGGATCATTGCATTAGCGAAATTAATATGTAAAATTATGAGATTAATCAGAAAAACTAGACTAATATTACAAGCTGTTCTTGTAAACGTAATATTTATTTTTGATTCTGATCTCATACCAGAACTTTATTCAGGGTTTACACAATGTTAAATTTCTCTTAAGACTGCTTTGAGTGGTAACCCAGCCAATATATGCAAAAGATTCAATGGGCCATTCCAGCCTGCAGCCAAGCTTAGATGGAAACTGTAATAGCGGTTCACCAGTTGGTTATGTTATTGTTTTCTTTAGTATTACCCAGTTGGGAAAAGTCAATGGCAGAGTGGAGAGGTCCTCTCTTCTCCATCTCTACAGTTAATTTGGTTCTGCAGTTTGAGTGCTTAATTTTGCACTCAGTTGCTTTCTAAGGTTAATCGTGGGACAGCAGTGTTTATGTTGCAGTAATATGGGTCCAACTCCCCAGCTAAATCTTGTAGGCTCAGAAATATGCATCCATCCCTATCTGCCCCCTGTTCAGTGAAGGAAAAAAAGAAGAAAGACAAATGTGACGTTGAACAAAAGACAGAGGAAAGTCGCTCCAATTAGCGCTAATGAGACAAGCTCATGAGGATTTCCAACTCCACAACGTGTTAGCATTTACTGTGCCCCTCGCTGTAGCCTCACACCGTGCGACGAGGGAAATGCGGCGAGAGAACATATCTGTCATGATTGCCTACACATGGCTGCAGGGCTTGCTCTTTGAGATGTGAGCAGGAAGGAACGCCTCACTTATGGTCAATGTAAAAACACCAAATTGACATGTTGAGACCATTTTTCTGTTTATCTATCCTGCTACAGCACCCAACTCTTCGCCCCCTCTCTCAAAATCCTCAAAGACGAAAGGAACAAAGTTGCACACCATACGTTCTCAATTTACTCAATGTGGTGAAAGGAGGAAAATACATATAATAACTGAAAAATAATATGTCAAGAGAATAAGCAGCACTCCCTGTAGCCTCTGAGATACCTTTATCAGAAATGTCTGGCTGAAAACTGGAAAATAAATATGTTTTTGTAATGTGTCTCTGTTGAAAGTCTGGGTGACCTTTGCTAGCCACTAAAATGGCCACATGTTGGGTTATACTGCTCTTTGGACAAAAACTTTCTGCGAGCTAACAATTTGCAAACTAATACTTGTAGGGTTATTGTAGTTCTATATCACATGAAAGGAACTGTTCACATAAATTTAAGTCCTGTAGTTTTTATTAGCTTTTGTTGCTGCTAATGACAATAAAATGGTGATATAGAAACCAAAACTTGGAAACCAAAACGTGTTACATAGACCACTTTTTATTGTTTCTTTTGGAGCTTTACAGTTTCACTTTTTAGCTATTGAATATTCCTGCTAATTATTCCTAATTGACTTTGCTAGTGACATGCCAATATAAACATTGGTGACCATACTTGTGAGAATTACAATAATTGTAAACAGGTTTGTTTACCCCTGAAACTATAAAGATGGAGCTGAATTGAATTGGACAGAAAAACACCCTGTAATTTTATTTTCTGTTGGGGAACTGTACATGTTAACTAACGGTGCCATTGGACCTGCCTGAGCTGCCAGCGTTGCTCACCAGGACTTCTAGCATTAATTCTGTCTGAACACCTCCATAAATAAATAATGAAAGAAATAATGAAAATAATATTACTTTTGGCAGCAGGCTTGTTTCACGTTTCCTTTTAGCCCACGTACCGTGCTAGCTAATTAGCTTTCTAAGGAGTTGTCCTCTTTTTTGTAAATTGAGTTCCTGTGTGAAAGAGCCTCTCCAAAAGCTATTTGTCTGATGAAAGACATAACTCACAACCCCACTAATACACACAGAAAATACAAATGTAGCTACTGCAAATCTGGTCTTCATTGCTTATGAATATTAACTCATCACAAGAACTCTGACCTCTCTGCCCTGCCAGATGTTGGGGCTAAGAATTGTGGGATAGTGTTACAAGAGGAGTAGTAGAAGCCAATCCTGATCACCTTCTGCCAATATTTCAGGGTTCTTGTTGACTTTAAAGATACTAAATCACATTCAGGCCTTTAACCTCCTCTCCGCCTACTTAACAAGCCCTTAACACTCCATCTTACATACTCCACCTTGTGCCCTCCAAAGCTGCTCATAAAAAGCTTATGGGCAGAGACAGAAGCTGTGGCTCAAGGTAGCCTCTAGTTTTTATTTGAAACTTAAAGAAAACTGTAAACCTTGAGCTCCAGGAGCAACCTCCGGCACCCAGCACTTTCTACTCACTCTCTTTCCTCATTAGAACCCAGTCAAACAAAAAAACACATGTTCAAACAACTTCTTCCTCGCAATGCGTTTACTGCTAATTAGTTTGCTTTGTAAGGCTAGATGTGCGGACGGAGCAACTTTGAAAGCGTTTGGCGGCCATCTGTGTGAGTAGAGCGATAACTATGTACAGATGGCCCGCACTCGAGACAGGTTGCTCCTGAAAGAAAGAAAAAAGCAGTGAGACATTTTTAGTTTATGTTAATAAGATTTATGACTACTCTCACAGGTAACCTATTTGGCAGTAATGATGACTGTTATTCATAAAAAAACAAGATTTTGTTTTAAGAAAGCAACAATTAAGGTGATTGAATATAGACCAAATAAAAGGCTAGTTGAAGTATTAAACATATTTTTTAAACTATTAATTGGCCAGGTAGGGTTGTGTAGTGTAAAACGTGTTTTTCATTTTGCAGTTTATTTTGTTTCCACAGACCACATATTGATTCAATTGGTTGTCAGCTATTTAAGGAAAAAAACATAATTTGACCAACTGCAATTGCCATTACTTAGTCAGTGAACCAGGTAACTCAAGAAAAAGGTAATATTGACAGGTAATTGTTAGACATGGTCACAAAATTAGCAAACATAATCAAATAAGTGAAGTGACATTGTAATTTATGTCTTGGCATAGGTGTTTACATTCTGTTGTTTTCCAGTAGTGACATAAACTTTATATTCCTGAAATACGATGTAATTTTACATTTATTGAAGACAGTATTGCATACTAATATAACTAAATCACACACAAACAAATGGCTATTTTGTTACCTGGAAAACTGGCTGGGACAAATTTCAGGCAAAAATTCTCAGTCAGTTGACTGCTTAGGTGCCCTTTTCTGGAAATTAAAATGAAGCCTTTTAACAATTAAAAAAGGTTGGCCTGAATTATAGTTGGCCCGTGGCCTCATACTTCATCTGCTGTAACATCTGCTATATAGTACAGTGAGGTAGATTCTGTATAACTGCACAATATGATGCCCTTTATAGTCATTTAATTTGGCGACTATGTGCAAATATCTACTTCATGCTAGTGTGATTTTATAGAATATATCATCTAGCTGCTTAATTAACACATTTTATTTTGGAGCAAGGGAGAGGGTTTGCACTAATACACTGTTTACTTTCCTGACAGAGTGAAATAAACTTCATGCTACTCTGCTAATTGCTTCCACAAGTAAACACTCTCTGTTAGCATGACTCATCACAACACACATCAGCTTAGCTGTAATGGAGTCTGAAGCTTTTGGGAGGTTAAGAGCGTTTTTATAACTTAAGGGGACTTGATAAGAGAAAGCTATATTTACAGTGGATCAGTCTGACAGCTTTTCAAAGAGAAGCTATCTATAAGTGGCTATTCGGAGAGGGGGAGACTGTCCTCTTAGATCAAGTCCTCATTACGAAAGGAAAGCGAGAGGAAACTGAGACTGGAGAGAGTGAGATAGAAAGATGTTCAACTAGCATCTTTGTAATGTCAGCCTTTGCTTAACATTTTACTTCTGTGCTTACATACAGTATTTATCCTCATACTGCTACCTGTGGTTTCAATTGTTATTGTTTGCACTGTAGTTGCTAGCTTTTGTCTTTGTCAATCATTTGTCAGCTTTTGCAATACTACCAATTGTATCCTTGTTGAAATAAAAAGTGCTATTATTATCTTTGATCAAATAATATTCTGTTAACCAGTGAAAAACAGCAGCAAATCTATTATTTTAGGTGTTTCTCTTACAATATGTTTTGTATATATTACAATATAATACATAACAGAATATATA
This sequence comes from Yasuhikotakia modesta, assembly GCA_036877545.1. Taxonomy (NCBI): domain Eukaryota; kingdom Metazoa; phylum Chordata; class Actinopteri; order Cypriniformes; family Botiidae; genus Yasuhikotakia; species Yasuhikotakia modesta. The sequence continues at coordinate 14,507 of JBAJNP010001188.1, forward strand.
ATATAAACCATCTGAGTAGGAGACACGAGGGTTTGCCAGCATCTTGTGGATAAAAGGGGAAGCTGGTTCCAAAGGTTTCCTCTATCCAGGTATATAATGCGCTAAATACACACAACATCTTAATGTAAGACACAGATGGAAATTGTACATAACATGCAGATAAATGTATAGTCACATTATAATTGAATATAAGAAAAGTTTCAAAAAAGCATCAAATGATTCCATGCACCATGTTTCAAGTGATTTAAATCCAGCTGAAGTTTTTAGCAATTTCAGCTGTCAAAATTTTCAACCACCTGACACTGTAGTTTTTTTTTTTTTTTTTTGCTAAAACAGCCGGGTAAGGCAAGTGGGATTTTAATTTGTTTCATTACAATCTGACCATTAATTGTAATCTCTTACTGCATATCTCTTACACTTCATATTTCTTAAACATTTTCCAGTCCTCATTATAAGCTCAACCAATCAGGAATATGGGTGCCTCACAAGAACACTACATCTGTGCTCTTTTCTCTTACACACACACATTTCTCTCTCTCTCTCATTTTCTCTCTTCCTTTCTCTCTTTTTTCCAAGGTTTTATTAGGAAATGGATCCCAGGTGTTCGATAAGCCTGTAGTGGACATGACAGCAGTGCAATCAAGTGTATAAATTTAATTGCAGCCTCATTTGGGGCCGTTTATTAGCTGGTTAGGGGCACCCTGCTCCACTTGAACCCTGTTATTGTGAGGCAGAACATCTGTTTGGCTCTCTTTAACTATTTGTTTCATTGCATAGTTTCACAAATGCACAATTTTAATAGCTACAGGATTACGGCAGCTAAACTGGCATTGTGGGCTTAAATGTTCCAATTGTGTTTTGTGGCACAATTTATAAGTTGGTAGTCTGTTGGCTAAAAATTACATAACCTTACTGAGTCCTCAGGAGAAACATCTATCAGAATGTGTTTTAAAGTGTCATTTAAAATCAGATACCTTACTGCCACAGCTAGGGTAAGAGTAGATAATAAAGGATTAGGAGATATTGCTTGTTTGAATCATAAGCATGTAAGCCTTCATTTTAACACTGATGCATTGTTGAAATTATCTTCCTAAAGGCCTGTTTACACCATGATGCAAATAAATGAAACACAAGACTAAAATATTTGCATTTCTTGCATATTTGCCAAATATTTGCTCATTTTTGGAAAAAGATATTTAAAATGAACTAATAAATACATTAATTGACAAACAATGATTATCTAGTCTTTAAATAATGATCTTAGTAAAATATTTTTAAATCTGAAGTGCATGGCATTTGATATCAGAAATGGAAAAATATGGTAATTTACAAACATTGCTGTTTCTGCGCTGATTTTTTCATCATGTGACACTCCATACTCAAATAAATGAAAGAATTTCATGTTTGTAACAGCTTTTTCCTAATGGGAACTTAAGGGTAATTTGCAAGTGAGATAATGACAATTTCAAGTGTGATCAGTACTTCATGTCTGTGTATTTATTTATTGGTAAATAGTTACATGTAATTTGATATTGTCAGCCAATTATTATGACAGCTATTATTCTGTATTTTTTATTTCATTATTGTACAATTATGGTTTCCTTGCATTGTACATTATCCTTCACTATGCAGGTGTTGACTTTTTTTATTTTGTATAAAAAATATGAAATTTTTATTTTGTATAAAAAATGTGTTGCAGTTTCCTAACATTTAAAGCCTTTACAGCCTTTGACTGAATGCTTGATCATTCCTACTTTGCAAATTTGTGCTCACAGGTCATGCAGTGTAATATCCACCTTATGTTCTGTGTAATTTTAATGTTCAATATTTTTATGTTAGTCAAGCATGAACCAAAACAAACAAATGCACGCACTTGCTCAGGTGGCACCTAACAGCGTTTTCCTCGAGTGTGCAACAAGGGCTAAATATGTCTTAGCAAAGGTCAGGCTATGATTTGTTATGAGAGCACTTGTGGGGAATTCTGATGCACACTGATCAATCCCACACCCTTTGACATGCACATAAATCAATGTGGTATCAAGAAAAGCCCTCCCACTGTACCCCGACATGATAAATCCTACACACGCCACTTCTGCCCCTCCTCCACCTCCTAGATCTCGGCCTGCTGATAGATCACAATACGCTGGCCTCGCTGTTCTGTTTGGTGGTGTGAAAAAAAGAAAATCCCTCATGCGCTAACACTCTTTAGCGTTGATGGCTTATTACCAGGCGCTGTGATTTGACGGGATGTGTTCAAGGATCTCCTGTGCAGAGGAAAAGGTCAGCAGCTTTTAGCTGTGGCTCTGCTGGAATACTAATACTGTCCTTATTCAAATGATCTTCTACAGCGCTTATTAAATGGGCACCGGTGCTTTAATTTAATAGTTCGGGAGCCGGGGTGTATGAGACGCCTGTGTCACAGACAGGTCTGAATGAGATACTTCTAACGGCAGAGATCACAAGGAGGTGGAGGCGGGTTTTAGGAAGTTTGCCTGTGCTGTAGCCTAATAGCTTGTGAGGCGAGCATACAAGAAAATGCTGGAATAGTACTTTATTACATATTGTAGTATGTGCACCTTGCACAGTATGCAAATTTTCCTTGTGCAGAATAACTGAATGACCTATTACACGTGTATACAACAGTATACAGCAGATACAACTGCATGAAACGCTATATCCCACAATGCAATGTGCCCATTTACAGTGTCATGGATGAATTGAAAAGTTGCTGCAATCTTTTTTTATATTAGGCAGTATTATAGAAATAAGCTAGTGTTCTATTCCAAAATGTATTTTTGCACATGATGGACACACATGTACAAACACGCAGAACTCATTATTGGAACTTGCTTTCATTCTCGCTCCAACTCTCTGGTTCCCTTCTGCTCTATGCAAACAGAAAGAATTGATCTATTAAGTGCTTGGCTAGGATGTTCCATGTATGTGTTCTCGTTAAATCCTGTGTTGTGAATTTGTACCCCAGTGTTTGTACAGTGGTTTACTGGTTTCTCATAAAAATTTTATTTATTGGATGGTCCAGTGGAAATCTCATTTCATCACTTTGCTCATTTGCAAGATGGGACTCTTGTCTAAAGAGATAACAAAGCAGAGAAATCTTAAATATTTCAATTGCAAATGCAACCAAAGTCTGCTGTGATACAGATAAAAAGGTGAACCTACTGAGAAAGCTAATGATTTTAACCATCATGTACACCAAAACACATATCTAATGCCTAACAGTTCCGGTTTACTGACTTGCCACAGACCAGAATGTACAGCCAATGGTGCCTGAAGTATCTGGCCCAGTGGGCCATTAATAAGCATCATTCAAAACAATAGTTTAGGTTATCGATGCTATTGTGAAAATAGGCTCTGCAGTCAGCAATGATTCTTTTGTCCGTTAGCAGAAGTATTACATAAATAGGGGTGTTACTGTTATACATTAAGTACTATAGCTTCTGGCTGGCTTAAAAATCGTGGAGGAGGGAGCTCAGCCCCATGTGACATCAAAACAGAGTTTATTTCTCCACTGATGACTGGAATCTTCATTTTATGTAAGTGTACTTGATTTTAAACATTTAACAGTACTATTGATTTTCTTATAGCTGACTTTTTAATGTTATAGGACTATTGCATTCTCCCTTAAAGGACAATGTTTGGGTGTGTCTGTGGTTGGAAAATAATAAAAGCCTTAGCAGCTATCAGCAGTAATTTTGGCATGAGACACATGCACTTTTGTGCTGGTGAGTGGTGAGATATAACTGACAAAGCTGGAACACTGTGGTTAAGAAAATTTATATTTTCTTTTGTCATGTTCAAGATCATTTTTGTACAGAAACTCTCCTTTAAACACATCGTAGATATCAGAAGTGATATTGCTTTGATATTGTATCTATCATACTGCTTAAGAAAACTTGTAATATAGTGCATGAGTCACGTGGACTACTTTTAGCCATTTACTTTTAAGCACTCATTGTATAGAAGGTAGTTGAGTGAACAATTTTACGTAATAATGGCTCCTTCAAAAAACTAAACTACAAAGGTGAGAATAAATCATAGTCTTAGTAAACTGTAACATGACTGGTAGAACATGTAGCAATAACAATAATAAACAAATAACGTCAAGGTGTACCTTGTAAAATGTGTCTGTCAAATGAATAAATATAAATGCAACTCTGGAAACCAATTCTTGTCTTTAAACCTGCAGAACTGCAGAGAAGACTACCAATCAGATGCAGACTTAGGATTCCACATGAGCGAAGGAGGTATTGGGGGGGCTAATGAAAAACAAGATGAATGCAGGCTGAAAAGCTGATTGTAGGATTATTAATTGTTTTCAGTTCCCACCCAATGATAATGATAGGGATATTTCCTGTGGAAGTTGAGGGAGTGTATTCTATTGGGCTGATTATTTATTGTTTGGTGTATTGACGTGCATGTGTGTTCAGAATAGTGAGGCTGTAAGTAATGGCTCATCTGTGATAAGAGCACATATTAATTCCATTCTCTCTCCTTTACCCACACTCACTTTTTTATTTGTTTTGACTGAAAGTGCCTGTTCTGTGGTTTATTTACATTCATAATTTACATTCATAATAAAGCATTAATTAAAGCATTAATTAAGACTGTTTAAATATTTTTGTGCATTTCATGAATAGAAACTTTATTTTCCAATTACCTTTTAAATGTTATTATCATTATATTAGTTAATTGTTTTATTTAGGTTTTGCTCACATAGTCATGAAAACTATTTGGTATTAGTTAATATCTTTTATTTGCTAAAATATACTTTTAATAATTTTGTTGTTAGTTTATTTGAAACAAATAAAAAAATTTCAAACCTCCACATTAAAACAAAATATATTTATTTTGACATAGATATGTGGGAGGCGGCTAATTTTGTATTTTGGTATTTGCTATTCCTTTGTTGTGTTATTGTGACATCATTATCATAAGATAACAGTGCGATTCCCCCCAACTCCTCCAGACCATAAATCAGAGTGACTATGTCATCACTGTGGGATGTGGTGGAGCTCAGTGTTGAGGCAGTTGGCGTCTTGGGTGTGAAATCACTTGACCCTTAGCATTAACCTCTCCTCGACTGGTCCACACGTCTCTTCCCAAGCCTGAGAACAAAAGAGGAACACTCCTGATTAAACACAGGACTCCTCACTTGATATTAAAGCCTGGCTTAGTTGCCCATGTTCCCACTAAGACTGTGTGTGTGTTAGGGAGCAGGGAGACAGGCCAGCATCCTGGTGGGAACAGTGTTTTGTCGTCTCAAGCAATGTTTACTTTTACTCCCCAGCACACACACATAGATCTGTGTCCCTGTGGTATGGATCGATATGCAGGGCTGTGATGTGTTCTGAGAGGCCTCAACTCTGGAGCAAAGATTGTGTGTCTGGTTTTGTTAAAGTGTGTAAGCTTTATGTTTCTATTGCCTTCATCCTAGAGAGTATTGTATGTTGAATATTTAGGGTTTTATATGAATAATGTGCATAATTAATAATAAACATTTATTATTTATTTTTATTTGTTGTTTTTAAAACATCAGGTTATCCCAAATTTTGTCAGATTAAGCTCATTTCTAGGGACAAATTTACCCAAATCATATAAGTATGCCCACACACACATACACTAACAGCATAAGCTCAATTGTTTTTCAAGTGTGGTATAATTTTAGGTGAATTTGTAAAGCATTTAAATTATTTAAAAGTAAGTTCTTATTAAATCTCTATTTTAAGTACTTTACAAAGATAAATTTCATATCATTCAACAAATGCGGACAGAACACAAAATGAATCACAATTTTAGTTTTGAATCGGGCAGGGAAGGTTAGCCTATAGCACTCATATCAATAATGTATTATTTAATATTACAATAATATTTTACATATATAGACAAATATTATTGCATAAATATATTTCACATGTAGTTTGTTGCCTTGTAGACAGCTTAGTAAAAGTGTGTGTGTGAGAAAGAAAGAGCATGGTAAGTCTTTAATGTTTCCCACGTTAAATGAGAAAGCTCTTTGTGTCTTGTCCCAGTGGCCGAAGAAATAGAGTGTGTGTGTTGTGTGTGTCTCTATTCTGACACCCCCACATACACGCACACACACTTATCTCCCGGCCCTGTCATGTTCTTTACATCAGGAGAAAATAATTAATTACTCAGTCCACTCATGATTTATGATATTACTGACATAATTAATGAAACACATCAATTTTCCTGTTTAATTGAAGGGGGCCGCAGTGCACGTCTGGCACGGTTAAAGGATTCCGACGAGAGAGAGAGCCAAAATAGACACCTTCTCATTTTTTTATTTTCTTTTGCCCTCTGCCTCTTCATTTCTCCCTCTATCTTTCTTTAGCCGTTATTAACAAAAGTGTATGACAAATAGGCAAGATCTGTAATTTTAAGTGGTGGGCAGTAAATGGAGTTAAACATCTAGGCAGTGGTTATATTGTGCATATTTACACACATGCAGACATTCTGTACATTAATGTAAATGCCTATAGTGTATATATGATTTATGAGGCTGCATTGCTAGACATGTATGGCTCTCCAACTAGCCTCAAGACAATAGACAGCAAGGTAAGCCATGAATATTTAATTTCCAGGAAGAAGATATAGAACATGCCTCACGTGCTGCATCTAAAACAGTCAGTCTGAAAGATTCGAAAACTCCAGGAGATTTTACATCGATTTAATTAATTTATTTTTTGCTGCATTGCTGTATAACTTTTTATGCCATTGTTAATCAGTCAATAAAACTTAAATATTTATCTTTTAAATATCAAATAAAATGGATGTGAAAATATTGATTCTGAATAATTTTAAGAATTATGAGAGATTTTTATTTTGGCTCTTTTAAACCTTAGCTTTTTTATTACCTTAGCTACTCTGTGGACTCAAAGCTGTTAACTGTTATTTTTAAAATGCATCAAAATGTCAGAAAAGTGAGAAAACTTTTTTCCCAATGAGCCATCAAATTTTTAGCTATCAGTTATTGTCAGGCACAGAGAGACCATTTGACCATAAGCTTACAATTGTATCAAACAAGGGAAGAAAGAACAAAACAAAACAAGAGTATAAAATTAAAAGTAAAAAATTTGAGCATTTTAGGAAAGCAATAAATTGAACTGAGGTGCATCAGGGTCAGTTGAAAGAAAAGAAAACAGTAATAAAAACAAGGACATCAAAGTAAATAAAACTCACCATAAGCATTTCATGTGCTTGCAATTAGGTACTTTAAGTTAACCTAGTCAGTTAACTGCAGGAATGTGCTGGGCTGGGTGTGAGTGAGCATGTCAGTGTGCTGAGGGGAGATTAGTGGCCATGGAAACATCCAACCATCCCTGTTTTTAGAAAGACAAACTCTACATGCGAGAGTGATTGACATGTCTTTTCCTCTTTAGCTGACCCATAGAAATTAGCAAGTTAGAGTTATTCTGCTGCAGTGCTTTCAAACAGGGTAGGGTGGGAGGGCGGTGTGGATACTTTAAAGTGGCTCTTGAAAATACTCCTCTGTCATTTGCATGTGAAACATGGGTGAGTTTTGTGGGTCGGTGTGTTTTATGGCAACGGAGCATAGCTGTGGCATCACAGCATTCCCTGTGATTGGGCTGTCTGACCATTGGACAATAACTTTATTTCCAGTCTATATGTATGCATGTGTGTGTATTGGGCCTCAACACTGATACTTTTTTGCTCTTAGGCTTGATGTAATGATTTAAGTTGTTGATTAAAACTTTTATAAATGTCAGTGTGACCAACAGATAAACTAAGCACTGACTCATCTCTGTAAATTTGGAATAATTTCTTATTTAATTTAAATTAGAAAAAAAGTATTTATTTATATTTTATATAAAGTAAAATGCAAAGCTCACGGCACACTGCAGTTCTTTCAATTTAACATTTTAATCATCAGTGCTTATGCTATGTTGATACTAGAAATATTAATGCAAAACTGTGCCACATTCATACGGTCCATTTTTAATGTGAATAACATTTTACTTCGGATAGTGTTTACATTTATGGGTTTTTAGGTCGTCCTGTGAAATGTGAAAGCTTTAGTCGGGACCTACACAATTGAAGTCATTATACCATTTATCAAGGTTTTGAGTCCTGAGAATCTTTAATACTTGAACAGAAGGGGGCAGCGTTGTTCTACCGAACTCAGTCTGACAGAGTCATTTTGTAGGTGGGTAAAAAGAGCAGGAAAGTAGAACAAACTCAGTCTCCCTTCGAAGAAAGTTAAGAAAAACCGTCATACAGCGGCATAATATCAGTAACATTAATAGCCAAACGTTCCTAATTGTTGTTTAAAAATTAGTCGTAAAATGAGGGAAATACCCTCTAAATAACAAGTCACAATTGAAACTACTTTAAAACTTTCCTCCTTATTTCAAACATACAAATGCATAAAAAAATAAAAAATGTATAGATTTTTTGTAATAAAAAACAGACTAATTAGTCTTAAATTATTAGTCTTTCATTGCTGGTTGAAATGTTAATATATTTCGTCAATAACACACTAGGTGAATATCACAGCATTTTAAACGGACATGGTTGTAGTCATAGCCATACTTTCATTTAATGTACAAAATAGCTGCAATTACACCTTATGTCAAAAAAACTCCAAAATATAATATATGAAATAAATGTATAAATAATAATTAAATAAAACCTGTAAAAGAAATCTATTTATAACTTCACAATGAAATCTGACCTTAAATGTAGTATTTGTTTTTTTCTTTTACTATATCTAGTGCAATACTAAAGGCAGTTTACATCTGTCATGTCCTTTGTGATCTCACAGACAGAGCGTGAGACATGACATAAAGCAGACAGGTAAAGAATATGGGCTTTTGTGTCAAAACCTCTCTCTATATATGTAAAGACTAAAGGCTTATGTGTCACTGTGGGTTTCACAAAGGAATGGCCCTCTCATCAGGCGTTTCTGTGTCTTCCTTTGTCTGTGTTCCTTGCTAAACATCCATACACTTAGTACCCTCACTACCCCCAAACCCTTACCTGAGACCCTTTCCTCTCAATTTCTCTCTCTCTTTCTCCCCTCTCTCTCACACACACCTATAACCCTGGCTCTTGCTTTATGGCTGTGGACTGTGTTGTTGGTCAGCATATTGTCACCTGGGTCCCATTATGAACACTCACATCTCAGCAACACCAGCAATCAGGTTGTACCGCCGACACATACCCCATTCTACCCCTCCCCACCTTAGGCAACTGAACTCATCTTCCCTTATAATAAACAATAGAATCTCAACAAAATCTTTAACTGTAGTTTCTCCTGATCGCTCAAATAAAGCATTTTAAAGGCTACAGGAATTCCGGGCGGGGGGGGTTGAGAATAGTATCGGCCATTTGAATAAGTAGGTTTTGAGTTCGAATTTTTCTTTCTCTCTGAGGTCTTGTAGTGTATGAAAACTTTCAGGCTCCAGAGTTGAATGCTTATTGGTACAATGACAATCTTGTCTGGGTTAAAACAAAAAGGGAGGCATTATTTGGATTATTTATGGCGAGGATAGGAAGGTCACAGACAGTGCATGGTCAGAAGTTTTGTTGTTGCTTGCATTTGTCAGTGAGTTTTGTTTCAGCCCTGAAGACTGATGATATGTAAAGAGAAACCACAGGAAGAACTTGATAGTTCACATGAAATTTGAAACAGGTTTAGTAATGTTCTGTGGTGTGACATGCTATAATTTATGTAAAACTCTTTTAAATCAAATTTTTGTCAGTTCTTCTATTATTACTATATATGCCATTGTTTGAGTCCTGTAATCTGAGAGACGATATGAAATGTTTGTACTTTTCTTAAATTAATCTGTCACACTGCAGGGCCATTTTAAATGAACTAGAAATGTCAAACAATTAAGCTCTTAAAAATGTTATGTCTACTACACGTATTATTCAAACTACATACAAAATTCTAAATGTGTTTATCATATGAAATAAGATACTTTCATATTTGATGAACATTGTTTTGTCAGTGAAAATCGTGCAATGTATTATAGTCCATAATAACTTTCTTTTCACCCTATTTTTAATGCAGCTGGCGTAGCTTGACATGGTGTGAGTGTGTGTCAGCTGTTGTGTGAATCAAAAGCTCGACAGCACTGTTTCATTGTTGTGACCCTTACACCTCCCAGCCTGCTCCACTTCGTCAAAGACTGCAGACCTCGCCAGGGATGTCAAACAACAAAACACTGATGTAGAAGAGCCAATATCCTGTGTTCTTTTAGTGGAACAGCCAGACTCAGCCCACATCTAATGATCTGGGTGAAATATTCATTTTCAAATCCATATTAGTTCTCATCTAAAGATACAATCTTTTCCCATAGTCTTCTGAGGTTGTTTATGCTCATATAATCAATGTCACCCTAGGTGTGAATTCTCATGAGAGTGTTTTGTTGTAAATTCTTGAATCAAGAATATTCTAGAGATGACAAAATGCATTCCAGGTGACAGTTGTGCAGCTGGCGGGATTTCCGTCGTCTGTCACTCATTCCGTTCTCGGCAAAGCAAATGATCACGCTATTGTAAAGTCAGTCACTTCTTATTAAGCCTCGCCGAATTGAAACAGTGCTAGACGATGATTCCTCCGTCAGGAGATGCGTACGGTTTGTCTGAATCCATTAAGCACTCTCTCTTGCTCACCAGATCTCAGTGTCATTGTTCTGAGAGGGAGCAGGGCCTGCCGCCCCCCCTCTCCCCACTTCCCCCCTGAATATGACACGCGCACTGTGGGACATGGCAGCTTCCTTAGAAAATGCCTCTGCGCGATTCTCTACATGCTGTAACCTTACGCCTGCCATTGTCCGTGCATCAGTCGACATTCATTTGTATCCCGGCAGCTTTGACCAGCGAACAATCTATGGCCCAGGCAGGAGGAAAAATGGGTCTACATTTCAGTGATTAAAGAGACGTGGTGTCAGTGCTCATTTGCTGTCAGCGCTCTGTTAGAAACTAGTGGTCACGTTTTATAAAGCCAGACAGCTATACTAATTATCTTTAAGTAAGTAATGTCACCTGGAAAATCAAGATTTTCATAGAGTGGTTAGAATTGTAAAGCCAAAGGTGTGTAATACTTGGTATCTTAAAATAAACTTGCTTTTATGTAATTGTGCATATTCAAAGTGAAAGTATAATATTTTTCTCGCTTGCTGATTAAAATTCTGTTTATTACATGACTCTCTGGAATTTTAGATTCATTCTGATTGGTCAGTCTAGCCATCCGGCAAACTGTATTGCTTAATAATTACTGTGCACCCAGGATTAAGTGACCACTCACCCAGCCTGCCTTATTATTGCTACTTAAATGTTTCATGTAATGAAATAATGCTAATAGTATCTCACTTTAAATCAATATTTTGCATAGAAATTACACACTTCACTGTTCATGTATTTGCATGTAAATTTCCAAAATGTTTGCTTCACTTTGTCAGCCATTTTACTATATATTTGAAAGACCTGTACATTTCAAAGGGAGTGATATTGTGTGAGCATAAATTTGGCCTATAGCTGGATGGCTTGACCTTGTTTCACTCCTAGTAACTGCTAATGTTGAATATACTGCTGTAAAATGAGATGGAACTTGTCAAAGTAAAAAAAGTACCATCTTTATTTGTGAGCTTATACTTTCATGGCATAGATGACGGTCAATATGTTTTTCACAACAATATTGTGAGCTCACAAGAAACGGGTCTTCAGATCTCTTCATTGATTTACATTTTTTGTTAATAATGCTTGTCTTGATGAGAGTCATCAATGTTTTTAGTCCATTTTTCTAGAAAGAAAGAAAACAAATTTTAATGTGAATATCTTTAACAATTTTTGTACACTAGCATAAACTAGGCTTAAAAACTAATAGACATAGTGAAAAAACAAGATTGTTTATGGGATTTCCCATTAAAATTTATATACCTGTAACATCATAAAATAAATACTTCACAAGTTGAAATAGTGACAGCTACAAATGCATGATAAGGTGTATAAAATAGCATGTAAAAAGCTCTCTCCTCCTCATTTTGTTCTATTCAGACCTTTTATACTTAAGAGCAGACAACAAAACACGCAGCACTTTGACGCAGCATGAGTTAGTGTGTTAGCATGCTAATGTCGCAAAGGATCTAGTATCTCTTGCCCTGACCTCTTTTACATTTCCTAGCCCAGCACTCAGCAGGTTTGCTCGTATGATTGTCTTCCAGAGAAATACGCTGCTCTAGCCGTGCTGGGGTTCACAACCTCTATAATGGCAAGCAACAAATTCATGACATTTCCGAGAATGCTCATTCCTGCTCACCTTTTCTCATTTCCCATCTCGTCTGTTTTTAATAGCAGGTTGTATTGTGTAGCTCCTTAGCTACTACAAAGGGCTAAATACAAAGCGTACTGTAGGTGCTGTGCTTAAGGCCTTGGACATGACATGTGACAACCGATGATAAATTGGCTCTGTGTCTGTTCAATTTCAAATGCAAAGCTCTGGAGAGAGGGTGAGGTGAAATGAAAAATTTCTGGAACGAGGCGAGTGGGAAGTTTCAGATGATGTGTGGGTGTGTGTGGAACAGATAAGGCTCTGCTCAAGTTGTGGTGCAGGTTACTGACTTCCTGCTGTTCAGAAGAGTATCGAGTCAATTAAGAAGAGAAAGAAAAAGTATATGTATGTAGATTAATAGCATTACACAATTGGAAATGACAGTGGCCCATACGTCCTAAAAAACTCTAACCCATATGCACAAACACACACTTTTCTGTGACTTATATTTTGATGTTTAGTGTTCTGGCTTAACTATACTTCAATAGTTTTGGAGCCAAAGAAAAATAAATTAAATTTAAAATGGATATGATGGAGTTGTAACTTTTTTTATTGACATTATTGTATTAACCAATTAAAAAAAAAATGGTTACACTTTATTTTAAGGTGTTCTTGTTACCCTGTAGTTATGCATTAAAGAACTGAGCAATATGATTAACATATTATTACATATATTAGTAAATTGTATAGGGTTAAAATTAGAGTTTGGTTTAGGGTTGCATGTAGTTGCATGTAATTATCTATATTTTGCTGTTACTTATTACTATAGTAAGTACATGTTATGTGTAACAAAAACACATTCTGTGCTAATGGTAGATATTCCTCACAAATACTTGATGAAAGACGAACTTCTGATATAAAGGCCTAAATAGCTCACTGTGGAGTCTGTTAAGGAAGATTATTACATTTGTTTACTTAAAGGTACCGATAATGTTGCAATTTTACAAACTTTGCTTATAAAATTGTGCTTATTATAAAGTCTGTGACCAAAGATTCATGTGACCGTTTCTGAATTCTAATATTAAACCTGATTATAAACCTTTCAATATAAGAACCTGATTTTACTTCATATACTTTGGAGCTAATCAGCAGACCAGGCATAAGAAGAACTGGCTGCCTGGCACACACTCTATATGAACCAAAAAACAGGCCAAATCCAGCTTGTATTTTACAAGGCAAACAGGAGGATGTGTGTGTGTGTGTGTGTGAGAGAGAGAAAGAGAAACAAAATAGGGAGAGAGAGAAACTATGAGAGAGCAGGAAAGCAGCTTCTCCCTTTGTCAGTGTGTAAAGAAAAGGAAAGCATCTACTCAGTTGTCTTATGAAGGGCCAAATTATATCTTATGGTAATTGTGATATAATCCCAAACATGTCTATGAAAAGTCCTAATACACTCTAGCTGTATCGTCTCAGAGCTCTAGATAGAAACCTACTATAAAGTTAACGCCGTTTCAGAATTTTTTATTCATCTGTGTTTACAGGTTTAAGATTGTTTTACAGATTTTTATTGTACAGAGATTAGTTTTTTGTTGTTGTTTCTTACCTTTCTCATTGTTTATAAAAAGCTGATGTTTCCCATGATCAGTTATGACAGATCAGCATATCTACCTGTAAAAAAACAGCATTGCCTTTTGCCAAATAGATGTGTCCGTGTAAACCACATATTTAACTAGACCACTATACCCCACCCCCCCCCACCCCAACACACACACGTACAAATTTTCTTGAATTCCCAAATTCACTTTAGGCATACATGCTCCCGAATATCCATGCCTGAACCCCTTGACATCTCATCTGTGGGCCTGTATTGCTTGCCTGGGCTTTAATTGAAGATAGTTTGTCTCTGCTGTGTAGCATCATCTCTCCCATCCGCCCCACTCCTCCATGGGTCACTGAGATCCAGAGGATTCCTTCACTTCAGCTTCGGCCCAATGCTTTATTGCTATTTGCCTCCTGCCGTCCTGGGAGTATATGTTAGATTGAAGTTATTTTATGCTTGGCTTAACACTCTCACTTTCACTCTTCTGTATCATGTCTCTTTGGCTTTTCCTTCTTTTCCTATTCTTGTCTTGCCTGTTTGGGTGTTTCCCCATTCAGGAAACACCTGATGCAGAAAGAGAGAGAGTGAAAAAAGTCTCAGTAGTGGGATTAAATTTGACTGTTAGTGAGAAATTTGATATAAATCAAAAATCCTTTGGTGCTGTAAACCTTAGAAGGCAGTTTTAAAGCAGTTTATAGTTTATTGCCCAAACCATAGTTGCTTCTTCACATGGATTAAGTTTTATTGCTGTAATGTTAAACAGGATGTTGATTTATTATCACTTTAAACCTAACTAATGTCATATGTGTTAAGTCATCGTTATTTTTCACAAATTAAATATAAAACTTCTGAACATATACAGAATAATACATAAAAACATCAACAAACAACAAAATAAGTATCCTTATATTAAAAGTCAATTTTAACCTTTTTTATTTTTTGACATAAAATAACCACATTTTAATTCTAAATCTAGATTGAAATGTTACGCATGTTAAGTAAAAAAAATGTTTTGAATTGCACACCCAGGCAAACACAAAGTCATGTTTAAACAATGGCAGATGTTATATGTCCAACTTGGCTAGATAAATTTCACAGGTTTAATTAATCAGTTTGTGTTTTTCATAGCCATAAAGCTCATGTTGCTAAATCTATCAGCTGAGCTACAGAAACCCAATCCAAAGACATGTCATTCAATTATTTTGGCCAACTAAACCGAATGTTCACTTTTCCTACTCATCCTGTTCTTATTCTTTTGTCTTTGGCACTATTGTTGTCTGTCTGATGGCAGTCACATATGTTGCTTATAATTTAAACCAAATGATCTATGAATGCATGAAGTGTCCCAAAGAGTAGCCTCCTTATGAATATCCATGTTCACATCCAAGTTCTGCCTAATAATGAGAAACCCACATGCCTGTTTGGAAAACAGCCATTAGTCAGTTGCAAAATAGCGTTATGATGCTAGTGAAGATGATCAAGGAGTATGTGTTGTTATTTAAAAACTCAGCCTAAATTACTGTCTGAGAAAGGGGTTTGTGTGAATGTCAATACTACTTGTAGGTCTTGTTCAATCTGCAGCACATTATGTATAAATTATATATAATTTCTTTACTGTAACAGACAGAAATGTCTGACATGAAATGTCTATATATATATATTGGCATATGTGAACACATATTATTATAATATGTATATGCACAGATATAAAAACAGAGAATGTGGGTTTTCATAATAATGGAAAAATTCAAAATGTTTACAGACATATATGTGTCACATATTTCTTACATACTTGAAAACAGCCAATTTCAGTATTTCAGAGTATATGTTGCATATAGTAAAGTCTGTAAATTCTGTTTTTATCTGTGAAATCCATATTTATCATATGTTTTATTATATATGTAAATTACATGAATAGTTTGCATGAATACATGGTGATTCAGACAAAGGATAAACAGCTTCATTCATATTTTGGTCCATCAGTGGATATGAAATGACAGGAGAGGGAATAATTGAACACAAATAAGGAAAATGTGTCTTTGTTAACAACAGATGAATCTCACATTGAGTTGCTTAGCAGACGTGTGCTGTTTTGTTTCGTGTTTTTGTCTTGGTGTGAGCTTGTTTCACTAAGTGTGATTTGCATTAGGAAGATGAGGGTAATGAACTGAAAGGCTGCTGTCTGTGTGTGTGTGTGTAGTGACCCTGCAGCTTACACTTATTGCCAGTGAGGTTTTCCTGATTTTTTTCATTCCTCATCATCTCATCCCAGTATGATATTTGTCTGCATGTGTGAACACACAGCTACACACTCTGTTTATACATGTACCCACATGGGCTGGCAAATACACACACATGCACACACATAAACACTCAAACATGTTCTTTACCCATACATAAGTCAAGCTACAAGCATCTTAGAATGATAGAAATGGAGTTAAACACAGCCTATGCCCTCTTGTGAGTTGAACACTGAGGTCCAGTGCCCTCTGACAGGCAAATCACCTAAACCCCTATTGCGGTGAAAACACAGCTATGCTTGACGTGATCCTGCATCTGGATTTGTTTACTATAAGTGTCAGGCCAATGTGAACTCTGAATGCTTTGTGGGATGCCCGGTTGAAAAACAATCCTGAAATGTGTTTGTGAAAAGCAAACCACACACTGGCCACAGAGTTCAGAACAGTAATGAGCTTGAGGTGAATGTTATTCTTCAAATAGCTCAGTGAAGGTTTTTTGGAGCCATATTGTGTACATCTCTCTAAAGTCAAAGAAATTTTACAGAGCAGAAAAGTTGTGGTGAGATTTGATGAATGGACGGGCAAATGCATCCTGATTTGGTCCTAAATTGCTTGGCTTTTTGTCACCTTCTTAATTTATGCATTTCTTCATTGCCTATGCAAGTTCTCGGCAAAGCAAAGGACATTCTTGGTAATGTATGGTAAATAATGCATGTAAAACTACACCTGTCCTCACAGACCAACTCAGCATGGTTCTCTACGCCTCCCTCCCCAGCCACCATCACATATACTTCTCTATACATTAGCTAGCGGGTAGGGCTTTACTGAGACGCGCACATATATTTTTATTGCTGCATACATCAAGTGTGTTGAGACATCCGAAAGAGACTGCGTGATCCACGCTGATCCATTAATCATCATTCATTGTATGTTAATAAATTCTGAATTTTCCCATTTACCATGCGGGGCCATTTGCACACGCTAGTAACGCAACCTTTTCAGGGGCCATAAATCACGGAATCTGACTCATCTGACAGAGAGACCTAAACACAGGCACACAGTCAGTCCTGCGGGCACAAACACACAATCTAATGTACTCACGTCAGAACTGGGAATCAACGGTATAGTCTGGCATGTGGCAGAGCTGCTGGAGACGGGGGTGCTGCATGGTGGCAGCAATGGGATCTTTGTAAGCCAGAGGCCTCATTTTCTCCATAGTGCCGTAACAGTAGAAGCCACCTCATGAGAAGGCAAGTGTTGGCAGGCAAATATTTCTTACTGGAAAGTAAACTAGTCAACATCTATCCCACATTGCCTCCTTTAAGGAGAGTTGTAACCTGTCCCATTGACAGCAGGCTGCCATGAAAGAGATGGAACTGCTGTAAAGTTCCACTCAAACATTTCAAATTTGTTTTCCAACTAACCTTAAACCAAACACTAATTCTATAGTAAATACACAACAAGTATTAGGGGTATTAGTATTATAGGGAATATAATGTCATGTACTTATTATAGGATAATGATTTGGTAAGTCTACCAAATGTTTTTATGCATAATTTACTATAGCAAGTACATGTAAATGTAAATAAACATTGTAAAATAAAATTTAAACTTGTATTTGTGAGATAAAGGAAGTTGTACTCTGTTGAGGATGTTGTAGTTTTTAAGTGTATTGTAGAGTATTGTACAGTGAAGTACAAAAGCACTTTGAGTTCATTGGACCCAGAACATTGAACAATATAAGCATCAGAACTTTACTTTCTTTTTGAAACTAGTTTTTACACTTGACTTAAATGATGTTTCAATGTAAATTGAGGCTAGTAATAGAAATCACTTTTCATTTTTACTAAGTGCATTGCCTCTCAATATATACCATACATCTCTAAAAGTCACATGACAAAGGTAGCCTTGTTGTGAGTTGCATATTAAATGATTATAGAGGCTTTTTGTGCAGAGACAGCTTAAAAGTTTATTATTGTCAGTGACGACAGATTCTGGTTTAGCCATGTGTTGTATACATTACACCTGGAGCCCTTAATTATGAAGATCTACCAACCTGGAGAATTTAGTTTTTAGCTCTGATCACACATAAACTAATGATGGTTTTTGGGTTTTCTTGCAGACTACAGGCAGATGTGTGAAAATAGGACTAATACTGCAGCAAGGTGCATCTGTGGTATTTGGGCTAAGCATGCCTGCATTACATAGAGATTTTTTTCACAGAGCAATTAGAGAGATAACACCATGCTTGTTAATCAGTGGAGAATATGTTATGTAAAAGCGCGCTAGTGTGTTTATGGCTGGAGCGTAGCAGAAAACAGAGATAAATGAAAAGAAAGCACATGCCATTATTTATCCATTAAAGCAGCCATCTCTTTGCTTTCTTGTGAGAATATTAGTGTGACATGACAGGTGTCCCTTCTTTTATTGATTCCAAAATTGTCCTTAATGATGTCCTTAAATGAGTTTCAAAGTTTAATAGTAGTATAGCCCGCTGGTTTTATCAATGTGATTATAGTGTGTAAAATGTGCTATACTGTATAATATTTAGCTTCAGGTATAGTAATATTTAGTGGATGCAGTTTATAATAATAATTAAATTAGCATGTTGAGGGTAGTCATCTCCTGGTGGCTATTTGAAGTTACTTGTCATTGGAGTGGTGGACTTGGGTCTGGTCCAGTAGCCTAATGAGGTGGTTTTGATTGGCCTGGTCCCACAGGATCCATAATCTCTCGCTCACTCTGACTCACTGTCTCACTCACTATGATTCTCTCTCTTCCTCTCTCTCTTTTTTTTCTCACTCTCTGTCACATACAGACTAAGAAACACATCTCCATACTTCATTGAGGCCCACTCTAAATGACTTAATTGATCTAATCACTCACTTGATTGGTCAGAGCCATGCATCTTTCTCATGGCCAGACCTCTAGACAATGATGGTGTCTACTGCTCCTGTGAGTTCAGCCTTCTGTGGAACTATGGCTAAAGTGGCCCAGGGGCTTGGCAGGGCTGGCGCTTCTCTCAGCCTTTTGACCTTGAAACTAGGAACATGTAATTGCCCTTTCAGAGCTCACAAAACTTAATGACTTACTCATGTTTCATTCAAGTGTCAACTTTTCCTCTTCTGTTTCCATAGAACTCCTGAAGTAAAAAGAAATAAACAATTAGTGTTGTACGATAAAATAATACAGCTATATAATTGTTGGAATGTAGTATTGCTCTGAATAGTTAAATGAGAATTTTTAAACTCTAGATAAGACATGCAGGCTTAGAAGAAGACTTCTTAAAATGAAGGTTCATTAATAGTTTAGACTCAGTTAAAACAGCTTAATTTAGTATCTTCACATTTAGTTTACCATTTACCATTAGTTTACCTTTGTCTAAATAAAACAAATAAGCACAGCACCTATACATCCTTTCTCGAGGGCCTGGATTCCCCAGAGAAGATGCATGAATATGCACCTAAATGCCACCAGAGAAATGATCAACTGCATTCACCCTCTGCTTCTTTGGCTCATTATCCCACAATACCATCATCTTTTTTAATACCCAGCCTTTCCTAAAGAGCAGGTAATGGCAGAGTGGGGTAAAGGGATGCGGAATTAAGCCGTTTTACACCAAAGGGTAATTTGGTTTGATAAATGTTCCGTCATGGCTAACTAATAATACATATTTTAAGGGGGAGTTGGGGTGGTGGAGAGTGTGGGTGGGGGTAAAGGGGAGTGGGGGGTTAGTTGCACTAGGAAAAAGGTGGGGATGTTATTAATGGGACCGACTGCACTATGTCTCATGCAGGGTTACGGCACAAGGTCAAAGAATGTTTCACTGAATTAAAAGCCATTTTGAGCTATGACACTTCTAATCAGCTCAGACCTAGAGGTGCACAGCTCAGGTATAATGAGGCACCAATGAATTTAAATAAACAGGGTGAATATGGTGATTTATAAAGGCAATGTGCTATCCTTATAGCTCATTAGCAATGACGGATACTTCTTAGTCTTTCAAGCTCTTTTACCCATAGGACCTGAGCTTTTAACCAAGTAATATCCGCTTCTATTGTCAAGAGTGTGCATTCCAGGCAAGACATTTATCCTAGTCATTATGAAGAGTGGGGACACAATGCAAGAGTAATGGTTATGTATGCCATCTAAATAAACGACTTTCCCTCTTTCTCTGTTCTTTTTTTTTCTTTTTTGTAGGACTAAGGCTTCCACTAGACGTTTTTTAACAGCATGTGAATTCATCTTCATATTTTATCCAAGCTCCTTTTACCCAATGAAAAGAGGAATAATCCTTGATTCAGAAAACGTTTTGCATTTCAAGGAACATCTTTTTTCCAACTAGTCATGGCAATGGTGGGGGTCCTCCACATTCCAGGATGATCACTTATATAAATTATAATATTTTTGCTGCAAAAGTTGCTAGGGCTTAATTTAAAAACCGATATAAAGTACATTCAGCAGTGTTAACATGCTGATTAGGAACTTTCTCGGAATAATGATGTTTGATGCTCTCTCACTCTCGCACCGAAAGAGGGAATTAATTCTAACATTTAAACCGTCTGACAGCAAGGATGGGGGCTTTTTTACCCCTCTTAACTTTCTCTCTCCTTTAACAAGTATTGATCTAGCTGAGTGCAATTACCAAGGTCCTCTTAGCTCTGTGTGTTAAATAGCGTTGCTTAGGCTAATGACCCTGCTAGCTTAGCCGCAGGCATTAGCGATGTAGTGCACTGAGGCGTGCTAGCGGTCACGACCACCCACTGCTACAGTTAGGACATGCCAGCGTATTAGTGACTTCATCAGGTCTTTTGTTAGGTACCCTGCTTTTTGTGTTGCCCTTGAAGAAGAGAATGTTTTGATGTTATTATTCACAGGGCTGAGTGTGTGTCAGCGGTCCTGTAAAGCTGCATTTTAATGTATTCCTCCTAGTTCTATCAAGTTAAAAGAGCTTTATTGGTTTGATTGGATTGTTACAATCTTACCAAATTGGTATAGTTTTAAAAAACAAATAAAGAAACAATGTAAATTATACAACAAATTATATTAACAAAATAAAGAGAATACATTTATGTACAAGTTATGAAGTTACGATTTACCATTAAAATAATATTTTATCATTGGCGGTGTGTTGGAAAATCTGTTTCTTTATAGTGCTTTGGATGATACTCCACATTTAGGGGATATTTCTTTATGTTTTTACCTCAGTTGTTACTTCTACAGAATCTTTCATTTTAGAAAGAATTTTCATCTTTCACTTTAGTTTTGGTATGTGATCATTTACAGAAGTTCTGAACATTAAGCTTGAATTGTCTTATTTATAATCTCTTCTCTGTTCCCCCCTCATCAATATATAATAGGATCAAAAGTCTCATATCAAAACAATCTTCTGTTTTTAGTAAGGTATGTTAAGGGGGTATCACTGTAAAGGTATCATGACTGAGGAATTTAAAGAGTAGTAGAAATTATTTGTACTGGAAAGATCCTTTTATAGCTCAAGAACATACCCTATTTTAGTCCCTGTAAAATGTCAACGGGCATCAATTCCTACATTCCACCTTTTGCAAATCCATCCTCTAAGTGCTTAAAACCTATAATTTGTCACAGCCATGTAATACACATTCATTTTAAACAGACACTTGACAGCAGTCTGTTAAGACATTCAAGTTCTCACCAAGAGTGAATGTCAAAATGAGCAGCGTATCATCTCTAATTATGCTACTTCAAGAAGTTTTATCATTCTTTTCTAGATAAAGATCCCTTAAGCATATACAGCCATGTAGTGGCCCATATAGTGGGTATAATTCAGTGGATGCCCTGAGGGGTGTACATCTGTAAGGATTTGGGACAACGCAATCCTGATAAGGGTTTATCAAACATCAATGAAGAGCTACTCATAGTTCATCATTGCTTCATACTGTAACGACCCGCGTCTGTTACGAGTGGGTTTTCAGATGGGCACGACGAACTGACGAGCGGCTACACTGGCCGCGAGTAGGTCGCCTACGTGAACACTCATGCCCCATACACCGCACGGCCCCGAGTGTCACAGGATCCCGGCATGGCTCCTGAATAAATGGCACGGACACACTCGTACAACGAACCCGTTTATTCTACCACACCAGAAACAACACACATCTGACCATCGCCATGGGGCCCCTCTTACAGACACCAATCGCCCGATGATAGTCAAAACTAAACACATTATAAATACAACACTAAACACAGAATTACACATAACAATGACAAACACAGGCGACATGACGGAAACAATCGTGGCTGGTGCTTTAACATGATTAGACATCTTTAATTACACCACACTCGCGATTACCCGTCATGCCCCAGGTCGCTACAATACCTACCTTCTTCTTTCATTACTAACCAAAGGAAATTTGTTGATTTATACCTTAGGAGGACTGAGCGCTATCCCTACTGGAAAATACAGTTTAAGGTGTAGGTTCCCAGCAAACATTGGTCGGACGGCGATGTCGTCTCCCCGGCCAAAAGGGGTCGTGGCAGGACGGCACAAATGGTGTACAATTGGTCCGAAATCAACGTCGTCTCCCCGGCCAAAATTAGTCGTGTATTCAAAATTGTATGTACGGGTAGTTCAATATATACCATGTCGTGATTATGTCCAGAAGGGACGTCCTTTACATGTCCATTTGAACCCATCATATGAACCTCGAAAAAGTCATTAAGTAATATTAAGAAAATGAATTTGCCCTACATGATGAATAAGACACCAAATTACAGTAATAATCAGGAACTTTTTAATAATACTAATTCTTATTATTATTCATCATTATTCATTATTATTATTATTATCATGTATGCATGCATATATGCATATAAAATCTAAAATTTTTCGGGTCACCACTTTACGTCTGAGTTGGATTAAAACTGTGCTGTTAAGATCTATCGGAAATGTGCTCGCCAGCATACTTCACTCCAGATCACTAGGTGGCGGAAATGTACCTGTCGGTACCTGTTCGCCGAACAGCACGAGATGAAGACGGAGCCTCTTTAAACAATCACGAGGAGACTGGAGAGAAGGACGGTTACGGTTTGCCTTGTTTTTGCACAAGTTTCTGATTGATTTTCTTCACTATTTTAAAATATACTTCAATATTTTAAAATATATATATTAATATATACATGTTATATTTCACTACTTGTAAATTGTTTTTGTTAACATTGTTCAAAACATATTACTGTTTGCTTTGTTTTTGCAACATATAAAAAAGTTTTTTATATTGTCTTCACTATTTTAAAATTTGTTTTTGTTTGTTTATTGGTTACACTACTGTTTGCATGGGATTTGCACAATAAAAATTATTATTGCAAAAGTGTCATTGTAATAATTACACGCGATTACAACGTTATAAAGACGTTCATGTCTGACTGGACCGAATTTGTCTTTTTTTAAAATCCTTAATAATTGCCTATTACAACTGTACAAGCTGGGCTGTTTCATATGTACGTTAGGTGAATATAACCCCTGAATTAAGCAGAGACTCGTATTAACGTCCAGAAGACGTCATTTTTAGACGTGCACGACACGTGCAGAAAAGACGTGTGATTCACGGTCAGATGACGTCAAAGACGTCGGTTGGATTTTCATTCTGGAACTATTTTTCGACCATGACGGGACGTGACGGAGGGATGTATTTACGGTGATCGGACGTCCAAATGTTTGCTGGGTTATGGAACGTGGTAGTTAGTGAGCCAATCATTAGCTGGTACATGATCTCAAGACTGTGAAAACCAGTACTCTTTAGTCTTCCAGCTTCTTGAAGTTTTGCTGGTAAACAGCATGGCTATGCTGAGGCACTAGTTAGATCAGCACCATTTATACTGTTTATTCATATATATTGTTGCAAACAATTTATTTAGCAAATTTTACAAAATGTCAAACTAGTTTCTGGGACCCTTGTAACATATGCAAACACATTTATAACCTTGTTCATTTACTAACAGCTCTTATAGACTATAAACAAACAGTGGCTATTTGGGCTGGAAGTCATAGTTTCTTTTCTTGCTTTCAGCAGGTCAGGGGCTCTGGAAATGCGAGTCCAACTTACCCTCCCTCCCCTGCAAGCGTCCAGCGCTACTCACAGGCTAGCTATGATTAATGTCAACGCCGTCCAGCCACAACCCTTTCTGCAGCAGATAATGCCAGGCAGCAAGCACACTTGACACTTTTAATGTATAATTAAGTAGAAAAAGTCAGCACTGGCTATGCAAATTTTTTCAAATGATAAATGAGACCGGGTGGCGGCAGGGATTGATTTTGTGTAAACGAAACTAATTATGGAAATGTCAAACATAATTAATAAAACAGGTTTAAGCTGCAAAACACTGTCAATGGAATGAATGAGGAGGCATTGGCGCCTATTGTTTGGGCTTTATTTAGGCCACAGTGTTGTGCTTGTTCGTCGCTCCCAAACGCGCACTACCCACCCTCACACTCTCTGCCTCCCATTCCCTGTGAGGGAGGGAAATAAATTTGCTTGTCTCTCGGTTGACTGTAGAAATTAATTGCTGGAATCTTGTCCCATGCAAGTGTTACATTCCTATGCAGGACATTAACATAACTAATTTAAAAGAACCCAAATGACTGCATAATGGAGCACTGTCAGCGTGTATGACACTCGCTGGTCATACCAAATTAGCTTGGTTTCATAATTGAAAAATTTCCCCAGTTCCAATTTTTCACCTTTTTTTCTCATTCTGATGATAATCTCGTTTTCATGTCTTCTTTCCATTCAGGATTTGTGATTTACGAAAAGGTGTGCTTAACCTATAATTAGCACAATGGAGACAAAGGAGGCTGATTGGGCAAGAGAAGTCAGATCCTTAGTTGTGGTAATGATACAAGAGCCTCTGGGGAAAAGTAATGGAATCGGCTATTTTTATGGAGACCTGGATAGTAGGGGGATGGAGGGGCTGATGGAGCTGCACTGCAGGGTAAGTCAGTGGGGCAGTCACCAGGACTGGCAGCCCCAACTCTAGTCATCAGTCCAGTGTGTCAACTCAACACACGCTCACATACACACTCACATCTGCCACCCTCTGTTGAACATCTGTTACACAAACAGTGTTGTTCACATACAGACTGTTGTTTCCAACCAAGCAGACAAACCTTTTAATTCTGCTTTTCGCCACATATTTGCAGAATACACTTTATTTGTCTGCTATGCGAATAGAAGCTTTTCAAGTTTTTTCTTGAGGGTGCCACATCCTACATACTCCTTCATACTATTTAACTGCTAGTTTTAGTTTGGTTTAGTGTACTGTATAAACAGAATGTATTGTTACTTTTATGTGTGGAAATATTTATCAAAATCCTCCGCAAAAAAACAAACAAAACAAAAACAAACTTACAATACAATGGTTGACATTGTTAAACTTAATAAAAATCCACTGTTAAAGTGTAAAAGCTTGTGCAGAGAGATATTGGTTGAATGCTAAAATTGTTAATATTGCCTATAAAAGGTGAAACACATTTATACTGATGATTTTATGTTAAGCTTGATTGTCACTGCTTACAACATATTGCACAACCTTTCGTTAAAATGTGTTTTTTAATCACTGCCACATCATAAACTAGTACAGAAATGAACAGCAATTAGTTGTAGTTAATAATGAGTGTGGTCAAATGAGTTATGTTTTGTGTTAGGCTTAAGGATATAATTTTATGTGAATTATTACCATACGCAATTCTCCAGGAGCACTTAAAAACTCATCTTGCACACATTAGAGGTGGTCTATCTCACTTCAGTGCATACTCTTGCCATTTAAACTTTATTGCCTGGTCTTGTTTAGTAGCAAGTGAGAGTCAACAGTGATTGTAAAAAATGTAACTATAGTTACAGTATGTATAAAGTATACAGTGTGTATAACTATAGTTATATTATGTTTTTAAGTTACTTTACTGTGGAATCAAACAGAAAATGAAAATGCTGAAATGCACTTATATAGGTGACTTTTAAATATACATATATATGTTTAAATATATATGCTCTTCAGATGAAGATTTTCATTTTACATCATAACGGTGAGTTGCTTAATTGCTGTTCATCTTGAGCGACGCTGATTTCCTCAAGTGTAAATATTTTACTTTTGCTCACTGTCAAAACTCTTCTGCAAGCATGGTTGCATTCAAGCAATTCACACAAGCTGTTTCAAAAAGTGTTGAAGCTGTCAAATGTGTTCGCTTGTGTCATGTTTTTGACACATACCCAGAGTGTCTCTCTAATGTTACCCTGGTATAAGTGGATGCAATTGCTGTGAGTTATTAAAAAAAGTAAAGAAAACATTTTATATATCATATAATTAATGATCATATCATTAAACTATTGACATTAATAAAGCACACATTTAACTATATATGTAAAGTGTGTCAAGTTAGCTTAATGTTAAAACAAATAATAAATTACCAATAAAATGGTTTCATATTGCTTTCAACAATCATGTTATCATTGTATCATGGCAGGTAAGCGCAATATCAAACTTTGGTGTGTCTACTAACAACTGTCAGATTGTAACTGACCAATGTGTCTAATTTTCTCAGTCATCTTGCTTATTTCATCTTTTCTCATTTGCTTTACCTTTCCTTTTTTGTGCAGTAGTATTTTACCACATTTGCTTGCTATTTCTTGTCAAAGGAATTCCTGAGCTCAGAGCTGCCTTCAAATGCCAGAGGTCATGGGCCAAACATATGCAGCATGTGTTACAATTTATTACTACATATTTGCAGTAAGATTTCTTTCCCCCAGACAATCTTAAGTACATTATGTTCTCTTTAAACTTGTTTGTATTAATCAAAATTTATAAAGGCTGAAAAAAATACTTCACCAGCAATGTAACAGGTTTTAATTTATGCAACCTAAAGAAAGTAGAGGATATTGGCATATTCAAATCACTTACTGCTTTCCTTCATTTCAGTATTCTGAACTTTATTTGTCCTGTGAAACAGCCAAGTCCTGAGAATAAAAAGTTTTCCTCAGTTTTTTTTCACCATATACAGTAGACTATATAATGTCATCGTAAAGCATCAGGAAATGTGATTCACAGGACCCGAGGCACTCGAAGACATACACAAACACATACTTACATATGCGCGCACAGTACAAAAGTAGCTTTTCAGTCCTGCGGTGCCACTTTGACCCAGTTATGCGGGTTAACGTTTTCTTGCGGTGTATGAGATCCTTGACTCTTATAGGCACTGCAACACCCACATACAGAGCCAGGGGTGAGCGGTTTATGTTGCACAACACACCCTCAGACATCGGAAAGGCTCTGTGTTTATCAGCAACAGAGGATGGGTGGGAGTGGGGGGTTCGGGGTGTGTTAGCGTAAGGAAAGACAGAGAGAGGGAAAAACGCTGTGAATTGAAACTCGCAAACTTTCTAATGGAAATGGTGTTGACCTCTCGGTGGTATTGTCGGGGCTGAGGCATTGTTGCAATCAATATGCGCTCAGGGGAAAGAGCGCGGGGCAAGGACCTTTCGTTCCTCGCCACGCCGAAAATAATGTGAGACGCTGATTTGTTATTTTCCAGACACGAAGAAAACAAGCAGACGGGTGGCAGTGCACGCAGGTGCCTCATTTTGGAAATACTTCTGAGATATGAAATAAACAGTGAGAGGGAAAGTATCTGCGGACGAGGGATAAACAATCTTGCACAGTTAGCTCTGGTCTGCTTTAGGCAGTGACTGCGTGGACAAATGGTGTTCATTAGTATTTCATAAATCATTATTGTAATGTTATGCTTAAGCTCAATTTTTGCAAAAAAAAATCAGTGTGATTATATTCATAACTGAAAAAATAATATGCCCTCCTCTCTCCCCCAAAAATGCACATCTGCACAATTTCATAATATGCCCTGTTTTAACATCCCTTTCCTCTCTAGGCATGGTGGCATACAAAAACGTCCTTTTGGCCTCAACAAGTCTGGTATCATAAGCTTGTTAATAAAGGAGCTATCATTACTCATTCATTTATCAGCGTTGAAATTAATGGTGACAGTTAGAGTGACGGGTTAATCTAAATCACATTTCTCCAGACTGTGTGTGTGTGTGCGCATGGATATTGCCACCTTAAATGGCCCCTGCTGTCAGATGGCAAAAACAAAGCCAAAATGAGGCGAGAAGATGAGGGTACCCTTATGTGAAGTGCCCCACTTGCTTCAAGCTCAGTATTGCCCACTCATTTTATTGGAAACCTTTTATGCTCAAACACTCTTTCTCACACACCTGGCTGAAGTGCCCATTTAAAAGTGACTCTTGATGTGTATAGATGCTGCTGCTAAAATGACTCCAATGTATGTAAGGGCCTCTTGACTACTCTGTCTTTTAGAAGTGTGTTTTAAACAATACTTGCACACACGCTGTAGAAGCTCTACTAGCATTACTGCAAGAGTATTTTTTTTAACGTTAAGAGAATGTTAGGAAACGTTCTGATAATATTGCCTATTAGATGGTTATTCTTTATTTTGTATATATCTTTCTTGAAGTTTTCTTATTTCTCTTTTTGACCACCTGGCGAGCCAGTCGATGCCCTTGTGACTGTGTGTACATGTGTGTATGTGTAATATGTAACTTCTTTCTTTCTTTCTCACTGACAGTTTCCTCACGTAATCCACAGAGTGTGTGTGCATGTGTCTTTTCCTCCCCCCACGTCCATCATGCTGTCACACACTTTTACACATCTGGCCGTTTGCCCAGATATGTGTGCGACTATGAGCGTGTTTGGGTGGGTTTGGGTGTCTTGTTGATCCTAGCTCACCCCTGTCCTGTCAATCTAGCATTACCCAAGGCCTCTACTCTTGACCTGCTTCTGACAAGCATCAAGCTCTCTTCCATGGCCCTCTTTGTTTCTTTCGTCTTCACTCAATTTCCTCAGGCCGTCCCTCAGGCTCAATACATGATACTGTTGCTTGTTGTGAGAATGCTTGTTAGTTCTGAGCACTGGCTTTCTGTATTACAGTAACTGGTCAGTGAGACTTTAGTAATTCTAGCCTCTATAACTGTATCCTCTTTATCTAAAGCCTGATAAGGTGTAACCTTGCGTTTCGGTTTCCTCTCACACCTGTTTGGCTATTGTTTAGCACAGCTGCTAGTGTTTCAGCTGCTACAGTAGCCCATTATAAACCTTACTATTAAATGGATTGATCGACATTATTTTGATGTCATACTCAAGAGCCACGCTGGTTTGTGAATGGACATGAAAGTTAATCTAGTGACCGGAACAATGGCTCACTGGATCTATTCTCTGTAGTCTGAGGTGGGGCCATATAGGAAAAGGGGCCGACAAGGGGCCACTTCTCACATTTGGGCATCGGACGGTATTTGATAGGGATGTTTATTTAAAAAGGCTTTGTTGGACATCATAGAGGTGCAGAAGGGTATGAGAAGGTGGGTATGAAAGGGAGTACATAAGGAGGACTGTTGAAACACATGTAATATATGCATGTGTGTGTGTGTGTGTGTATTCATGTGTATGTGTATATCGTTATAAAAGAGAAACAGGAAAGCACCTTTTTTACTTTCCCACAGAAAAAAGTGTCAGAAATAAGGCTTGACGAGTAGTGCACTTGTTCCAACACATTGCGTAGCGGTGCTTATAAAGTTTGAGTCTGGCTTGTGTCATTTTCACATTTTATTCTTGTCTTCAAATCATTTCCTGTTCCCTGTTCTCTATCGTAAAAATGTCGAAAAGGCTGAAAAATAAAAAGTAAAAATTGTACCAAAATGCAAGAAAAGCAGCCACAGAACATACAAGCACATTCAGTCTCACATGCGCACACACACATTCTCTCTCCGCTTCCCTTCCGCCTCTGAGTGGCTTGCTTGGTTCTGGCTGAATAGGCACACTTGTTTGAATGTCATATTTACACCGACGCTTTGTCAGAAAGCGAACTTCCTCGGGCGTGAGCGGCGGAGCCCGAGCATATGGCCGTCAGACTCTGGGGAGACATGACAGCCTATCGGAGCGGGTGTGCAGCGCTGGCCAGGCAGATGCTCTGGGCTTGGCGGCGATTAAGTGGAGATCATCACTGTTTTCTTTGAGCACCACTGTGCCTTGTACTCAGAAGTGTTTGGTTAATCACTGTCTGTATTCGACAGAAGCTGCCAAAACGCTCATTAAGTCGGAATTGTCTCTGACATGTCATGCTCGGATGACGGAATTTTTTTTTCCTGTTTTTTTTTTTTTTGTTAATGTGTTTTTTTTAAGTAGGACTACCAATCACACATCAGTGTGTGCGGTTTGTTGCTCATATGACACTGATATATTAAAACGTCTGTTTAGAGTTTATGTAGTGTGTGATGTGTGCTTGTGTAGCTCATCTTTCAGTCTTTGTCTCTTGTGTGGTGATTGTGGTTGTGGTTGTATTTGTGTGTCTGGTCTGGCCTCTGAGGATGGGGGCTCTTTCTTTTCTCATCTGTTCTCCTGAGGAGCTTCTGGTTTCTGCATGTTATTAGCAAAACGCTCCGAGTCACACTTATCCAGCGTCAAACAGCACACAGTGTGTGTGTGTGTATGTGTGACTGCATGCGGTGGGAGCAACACTTTCTCCTCCTGTGTGTGAAGTGTATGTATCACACATTGGCTTGTATGCTATGCTCATGTAATAGGCTATTTTTCTTAGACTTGCACTTGTTCTTTACCGGGTTTCTCTCTTTAAGGCATCAACCTCGCCTGATCACGTCCCACAGCGGTACTTTATTTCCCTAAACGCTGCTTTTTCAGTGCATGAAACATTTTTTGAAGTGTGGAAAAATCTAGGCATTATAAAACACGCTACCTCTACAAGCATTATGTCTGGTTAATCACAACATAAATACAAATAATAATATGATTACTGCATCTCTGTTGTTGTGCAGAGCTGGAAAATAACATTTACCATTTCCTTTTATGTTAATCGTCTTGTTAGCAAATAACAGACTGCTTCTAGTGCCGAGCTAATGCTGCTATTCTTCCAGCTGTGGAGCGAAAAAATAAATAAATTTATAAAAGCCAAAATAACCTATTTGTAGCACACCCACACATGGATGTTGCATCATGCGATTGGAGGTGCTGTTCTCTAAAATCTAAAGCCTTTGCAGGCTTCGTACTCGTTTGTTTTACAATAACTGCACGGTATTAGAGCGACTTTGAATGCATTTGCATGGCAAAGCAGTCATGCTCACCTTATAAAATAGACTGGAATCCCTATTATTGCAGTTTGGAGATTCCTTTGGAGGCCTTTTTTGCCCCAGTTTGAACTATATAGAAACTTTATTTTCTTTCACTTTATTTAATTTTCATCTTTCTCTATTGCTTTTTTTATTCAAAGCATCAGTTTTGAGTGTGCACATATTGAAAGTGTGCACATATTGAAAGTCGTTCTTGTGGCCTAAATGAATAATAATAAGAATAATTAATTGGTATGACTGTATGTATACATGCATCTGCATTTTCTGTGAATAGCGGACACTTCAGTCCACGAACAATGCACAAATCATCTGCTTTTGTTGAAAGATAAACTACATGTTAGATAAACTTTTATACTATTAACATAAAAATATAAAATGCTTCATAACATGCAATTGGGTTTAAAAACCCCAAATGTCTATATCTGCTTGCATCCACTAAATTCAAAACAAAATTATTTAATAAAAAAATACATTTTCAATACTCAAAAAATGTAGTATTTTCAATTATACATTATAGGGAAACACAAATTAATGATCTTATTTCATTTAATTTATTTTTAACATTTATACAGTTTACATCTACATTTATAGATATTTATAACATTTCTATTTATGTTTTATATTTTTTAGTATTTACTGCTTAAAGAATAATAAACTCTCAAAATATATTGTGCCGCTATATCAATCAGATGATAAAATTGCAGAACACAGCATCACACTTGATTCCTATCAATATTTAAATTTTTCTCTATATGTTGCAGGGGATGAATAATCTCTCCTGATGATTTCTCTTGTTCTTTTTGAGTGTCCTCACGGTTTGCATCAAGGGGATCTTAATCAGATATGTCAGTAGGGATGACAGTACGAGTAGCATTCTGCTGTTTCGCCGATCACAAACAGGATATGAGGCCTTGATTGAGTAGCGCTGCATACAAGTTAAAAGACAGTCTGTCACAGTGTCCTTACAGAGATGTTGAATCCCACTGCGACCACCCTTCAATCATGAGGCCTGTTTAGTTAACGCTTCATTAGCATGGACCTCCACGTACAACATGATGGGCAAAAATCAGCACTTTGTCAGCCGAACAGTTTTGTAAGAGGTTGCCACAGATATCTATGTGAATGTCCAGCAATCTGATAAATCTGTCTCTGTCCTACGTCAAAATGGACTGCATGAACTCAGCTCATCTGGAGGAGAGATTGAAAGAGAGAGAGAAACCTAGGAGGCTGAGTGAAAGAAAGACGAAAAGCACAGCAGATGCTGCGCCGATTAGCTGGATTAGTTCCACTGCATTTTCAGCAATAAAGTTGCAAGTCATTTGGCTGAGAGCGAACGAGAGGCACAGATGAAACTCTGTCAAAGTGTTAGCAACAGAATTAGCATGTTTCACTAACTCTCCTGATGCGCAGCTATATTGTGACCCAAATGTGAATCACCAAGCTGATCTGAATACAGCCAGCTGTCCGGACCACATTTACTGTTACATGTGAAAATAGAAGGTGCTTTGATATTTGATTGTAATATTTGATGAGGATATATTTTGTTGTCAATGTCTAACGGCTGATATTTTCTTGGCTCTGTTGGCTTCAATAAAGACCTTTATCTGGAATGGGTTGCTGTGCTAACTAGCCATGAAAGTGTGCAGCTTAGACGTCTCTGATTCTGCAAATTGCAATGAGGAAAGAAATAATTGTGCTAATAGGATTTGGTCTATGTGATTTTGTTAATGGTCTGAAAATATCCCATTTCAGTTCATTTAGTGGAGTAGAATGTGTCTTATTGGAGTGCTTATCTATGCTTGTTTTTCCTGATTATTCTGTATTTTCCAGCTACAGCCAATTTTCTCCCAATTAAAGCATGATATTAGTGCTTAGAGGATAAATGAATATGAAAACATTACGTTACAGCTCAATATTTTTTGCCTATGATTAGTATGATAATTGTTTGTATGTTGTACAGTCATATTTCTTAACTTCCTAAAGCAGGTGTATGCTAATGCTTCAGTCATTTCAGATCTACAGAGGTCATCCTGTCTAGTTATGTGTAGTTATTGTATAGCCTTATTATTTGCTATATATAGAGCAAAGAAGACATGTGGACACTAATGTATGCAAGAGGACAATGTATGTATGCTTATATCTTATTGACAGTACATGCATGTTCATGAACCACCCTTAAAGTGTTTTCTAACTAGATTTACTTTTGTACAAAAACTCTAGCTCTGCCAGTTGGCCCAAAGTTAGCGGGGAGCTGTCGGAGTAAATGGCAGCAGCTGCTCGCAGTTCTAAAGAGCATGTCCCAGTCAGCGCGGGAAAAGTCATGGCATCTACATTAATACTACCTTAATGGCCCATCTGCCGCTCCGTAGGGTCCCCGCACAACTCTATGGAGTCATAGGCGTTTGACAGGCAGTCTTCAGCATGCCAGACACCCACCGCATGCCAAATGGCCCAGAGACGGCCTGACGTCGCCCGGATCTGTCAAACTCTTTCCTCACTGCTCGTCAAAAATGTCCCCGGTGAAAGTTACGGCGGCTTTTCACACGTGAACGCTTCTGGATGTGCGGGGAGGACATCGGAGGAGTTGACGGCAATTGACACCTCTTTCTGTCTTTCTGTTTTTTTTCTCCATCCTTCGTTTAGACGTTGTTTTACATTAACGATGGAGTTGATATGATACATTTTCAAAAAGGTCTAATTTGCTGATTTAAAAAAATTTGCACAAGTAAATAACAACAACGACAATTACAACAACAATGATAATTTTGGATTAAAAAATTTGGATTAAAAACTTAAGCTCTGACATAAGCAAACTTTGTTTCATAAAATAATTAAAACACTTTTATATTTATTTATTTATTTTCTTTAAAGTAATTTATTAAATGAATAAAATTCATTAAATTACCTGTTGTAAAATACAGACACTTGCACACCACAATCTTTAATGAACAATGAACTACGAGGCTTGTTGGAAAAACTGTTCATTAAAATTATTCCTAAATGTGTTTTTTTAATTTTGTTCCTCAGTTTTTTGGTTAAAACACCCTGTAACCTGTGGTAAAACTTTACAGCTTCTTTTGGCATATTGTTTTATTATAACAACCCAGGGGTCTAGCAATTTACAGACGCGACTTGGAAAATCTATGACAAAAACTTTCTATGACAAAAACTTTACTATGTAAAACCATTTCCCCCCCTTTAGTGCAAGACTTTCTTTGAATCACAGCTTGATATTGTTAAGAGTTTAGTTTCCAATTACAAATGCTGTTTTCTGACCTAGCCATGCACCAGACAGCATGTGTGGGCGACGAAAAGTATAGTGCTATTCTGTGTTTGAAAGTGGAGAGCCTTTCTGTTTTCCCCATATTTAATAATATGTAGATAGGCAGGATAAGGCATGGTATCATTTATTATTTAAAACCAAACAAGCCAAAAAAGAAATTATGTGATCTTTTCCAGAGGGGAGAGAGAGTCAGGGAGAGGCCAGTGAGGAAACAGTTGGTTAGTTATCTGGAGGGGAAAATATGCATGTGTGTGTATTTTGCCACCAGCTCTTCAAAGGCTAGCACTCTGCTGAAACACAGCTGGGAACAGCAGGGAAAGTTGAAGAGTGCCTTCCTCATCTCCTCCTCCTCCTTTTTGCTGATGTCTAATGTTTTCTCTCTCTCCCTCTGTCTCTTTATCAAACCAAAGTTTCGTCATGCCTTTCGCCCCCTCACTCCCTTACTGCTGTAAGTCTCTCTGGGCATCTCTGCGCTCCTATGGAAGTCCCAGCCAGAGGGAGAAACGGGAGGAAGATGAGGAGAAGGTAGATGAAGAGGAGTGGGTACGTTTTCACTGATAATTGCCTGTATACTCAGCACGAGAACTTCCCATCTTATTCCTCCCAACTTAGCCTCCAGTTCCTACCACCACTTTATACTAATGCTAAATTAATACTGTATCATCCTAGTGTAAGAAACGCTGTTGCTACCCGGTTAACAGTGCTTAAAATGAATGAAGCAAGGTATGTGTTCTTACATGGTGTATGCTTCATACCCTCTTAGTAGATAAAGAAAAAGTTAATACATCTCAAATTAATTAAACTATAACTAATAACATAATCTTACTTTACTACCACACAAATAATCTTGTATGAGCCTTGCACTCAGATTCACCCTAAACTTGCCATCTATCTAGTCCTTTTCCTTAGATTAAGCATTCAGCAATTCCCTATGCTGCTCTTATCAGGGGGTCAAGAGTTAAGATGTGCACCACTGTAAGAATTATCCCGGGCTCCATGTGGGTTTGAACACTCCTTATGTTAGTGCCGCGTAGAGTGAGTGATTTTATTTCAAACAGGGAAGTTCTTCATGTAATTAACCTTGAAGCCTGCCCCCACCCCTGTTTTAATTTAAGTCGTGTGCTTCACTGCAGGGTGTTTTTCTTCCTCCCTGTCTCTTGTTCTATCACTTACATTTCTTTTTTTGGCTAGTATAAATCATGATCTTTGGAGAAGGCATAAGGGTGTTTCAGACTGGCACCTCAGGGTAAGATTCTCAAAGATCAGCAGACCTCACTTTAGGATGTACAATGTGATACCTGGAGAATTGTGTGTAGATATGTCCACTGTGCATGGAAACCTTTATTTGAATAGTGGGTTTAGTTCAATATTGTCTTAAAAGAAAAGAGCAACATATATTATTCCCTTGTTCATATGCTGTTCTCAGTATTTCATCTGTAGAGTATTAAATTGCAGTTTAAATTGCAACCATAGACACAAATCAAAATGTTTTTTTTTTAAATGTTGAGTAATTTATCATTTAGTTTGTTTTTATCACTGTCTATTTTCTCCCAGTGGTTCTGGTTTAACATGTAGATATTAATGTCTGTCCACCAGAGGGAGTGTGTAATTTACACAGCCTCCACAGATGCAGGGATGTTTAACATTTTGTTGTTCTTGTTACACAGCACAAAGCACACAATCATCTTTCACTGAAAATATAGCTGCAAATCATAACAAACCAAATCCCTCTTAAATCTTAAGTCTATAACAGAAAGCACTAACTAAGTACCTGAGTGAACACAAATAAATATATTGTTTGCTCTGCCAACTTGGAATGTATCACTGAAGTTTATTTGCACTGGCAGAACAGATTCTTTAGTCATAACCATTGTGTATTTTTACATCAATTGCAACAATAAAAGAACAGAAAAATACATTTTCCATCACAATGCCAGTAGCATCAAGGAACATGGGTACAGCTTTCATTCGGACTAACTGTGGAGGTGATAATTCTGCTTAGATGAGATGTAGTGCTGTAGTGTTAATCACAATGAGCAAGCACAGACTTGTTCTCAATAACAGAGAACGTTTCTCATTTGTAGTTCACACACGCACAAAACACACACACACACATACATGCAAGTCTAAAAAACAAGTGTGAAATGAACTACAATTGTTCATTGCATAGGAAAGCTATCCTTCAGTCTTAGCTTTTCTAATTACACAGATCTCTTCATAGCAATTTTTGTGTGTGACGCGGCCACCAAATTCACATGAGGAATTTTACCTATTTACCTATCATCTCCTCATCACTTGGTAGAAGACAATCTCTCATGACATTTTACATTATTCCTTTAATTATGAGTCACTGTCTGTGCTGTGGATTTCCGCATGATTTTCCATGCAACAATGAATACATGAATGTATGTTAAAGGTATGTAATAAATGTTAATGTACTAAAGTAATGTATTTAACTTTAGTAATGTTTTGCACTGAACAGACCTTAATTTATTTCTATGATAAGAAATGAAATGTTTTGGAGGTGGTAATCTTCATAATCTTCATTTAAAATGTTCAAAAAGCAGATAGGAGCTGTGTTGATTTGTTTCAAATGTATGTGACAACAAACAGATATTATAGTGGATAGTTTAACATGATAATCACAGCCTTCCTCCTTTATTGTACCTGGGGCTATATTTCCAGAGCCGTTATCAGTTGTTCCTCGCATTGTGTATGTTGTGTCTGTATGCCATTTTGCGTTGTCTCACTTGGTCCGAAGTTGCTTGATTGATCCACAGAGAGATGTGGCGCGGCAGATGCTGCTCTAATTATACAGTTGTTTTAAGGTTGTCAGGTTGCAACAAGGAGGAAATCATCAAGGGAGGGGTTTTGATGGACAGAGGGTGTATTTCAAGCATCTGGCAACCGCGGCAGCTGCTGTACCATATCCCTGCTGCCAGCTTTCTAGCTAAATAAATATCGCCTCAATCCATCTTGTAATGGCAAGTGTAAATTACTGCAGCATGTCAATAACTGGTTTACTATGATGTTTTTTCCTGGCCATTTCTAGCTGTATATCGATTTCACATAGCTGTTAAATGGCACCGGTACTATTTCTCTGGAGTGGGACTTGTTTTTTACTCTAAAGGGTCTTGTGTTGGATTGTGGACAAGAGAGAAATATAATCTCTTTATTGACCAGCTATTATCTCCATTTGTTTATGGTGGGAAATGAAACAATCTCTGTGTGCACAAAATAGATAGCATTGTACAGGTTTTGCAAGCTAATCAGTTCACTGCTCTGTTGGACAATATCATTTGTTATACATACATACATGCATACAGAT
Organism: Yasuhikotakia modesta; assembly: GCA_036877545.1. NCBI lineage: Eukaryota > Metazoa > Chordata > Actinopteri > Cypriniformes > Botiidae > Yasuhikotakia > Yasuhikotakia modesta. Next base: position 52,441 of record JBAJNP010001188.1, read on the forward strand.
GTATACATATTTACATTTACACATGTTCTTTTACAAATATAGGGGCAAAGTTATAAAATATTGTATAAGAATTTCTCCACTATAAGCAGAGTGGCTTATCAACTAACAGTTATGACTGAAAAATATGCATTAACAGCCATTTTTCAATGTTTTTTAACAGCCATTTAACAATCTATTAAAAGCCATTTTACCTCATCTCTATATAGCAGGTATATGTCTTTAAAATAGGATGTGTGCCCAAACACAGTACAAGATAATAAATGTAACTCAATCACAGTGTTGTAGGTATGGACAGATGCAATATGTCAGTTATGCTTTACATGATGCTTTTCCTTTCTTTCTGTCTTTCTATAGGGGTTCTTACTCTGACAGCCAGGGGCCATGCAAGGCTGTTATGGACCATGTGGGCCTGACTGCAGCTGCTTCACTCTCCTTGCCCACACAGCAGGTACACTGTGGCCTTTGAGCCCACCTGCCATTCAACCTAGCTCAGGTTATCACAATCACACCTAAGCTCTCAAACACAAGCTATGATCAACTGTTTCTATTGTTCCTTCATTTGTAAGTCTCTTTGGTTAAAAGCATCTGCTAAATGCATAAATGTAAATGTAAGCTTTGGTTAGCAGGTTTATCGACTTGTGTGTATTTGTGCCCTTAGTTATGCTTTAATTGGTATGCTAAAGCAGAGATGGGTTCAATTTAGAAAGAAAATGCCAGCCGTTTTGAAACCATTGTTTAACAAAATTTTTAGCAGTGTTTGTCAAGGTGTGGGTCAATGACAATATGAATACCCTTTACCCTAACGAATACCCTTTAGCAGGTGATTAAAATAAAAGTTTTTTTAACAAATTATTTAAAACATTAAGTTCTTCATGTTAGTTTCATACATTTGTGAAATAATGCTTAAACCATTTTCCACAAAACCTTTGATTTAGGGCTTGATTTAAGGACTTGATTTAAGGCGTCAAGTGTCAAGTTGTGCAATTAAAAAGTAAAATAATTTAAATACCTTTTTTTAAATACCCTTTTAAACATGAGTTTACACAACTATTGTTTAATGAATTTCAAAGTTGTGTTCCAAGCAAAGTAATTGTCTACAAATATCCCAAAAATGGTTTATAGAAATACTTAGTTTGACCTGAACAAAACCTGCCTTTTTATAAAAAGGGAAAAAAGTGATATTTAAAAACAAAATACTGACCTTGACACATACTGTAGTGAGGAGAGTCTAAAGTGGTACTGTGTTGACACCTCACAACATAATTGTATCACAGCTACTTTTTTAAAGAAATAACCATGAAAGATAAATTCCCATAAAAGCCATGCTGTCCAACATTTTTTTAAATATAATTTCAGCCTTTTAATAAAAATGACATTTTCTCCACATTTTGTTTAAGCTCCACAAAAACATTTTAAAATGTTTTAATTAATATTAAAAATGTTCATCATGGAATATATCATTTTTTCCCCCCAAAGTATTTGCAATCTGCACATCTTAGCTGGATATCTCTTATTTTGTGTGTCTCCTCATAGGTGTAACAGATGTGGGGCCAGCAGTGGAAATCAGTGAGGAAACCCCACATATTCAATGTGATTTTAATCATCATCTCTCTTTCTGACCCATTTTATTTCTGCACAGAACTGATTGCATTGGCGGCTGCTGACGAGCCCGACCCACAACACACCATAATTACCCATCACATCATATATGTCCTACAACCATCATAGAGCTACTCATAATCTCAAAATTACTGTACTTTGAGCAAAGAGGATGGCTCTTTCAGTCAAATCAAACTTTTAGGACTATTATTGTCAGATTTCCCATGGTGTATCATCAGCAGGACCTGTTTTATTTAACAATGCTGTCGTTTTCTTTGAGTCAATGGCGTCTGTAGTGGGAATCAATATTCAGATATGCATGGAAAATTGTACCGGTCTGGTTGATAATGAGATTTTACTGTGAAGACAAAGCCCCTGGGTGCAGTGATTGGTATCTGTAAAAGAGTCCACACTGCCCCTGAGCTCTTACTCCCTTGAGACTACCACAATGCAAACATGTTTTGCGCACAAAGCTGCACAAAAGTGCAGTTTATTGGAATACGTGTTCTATTAAACATCATATAAAAATACAATTTATTGAAATATATATTTAAATATGTATTGATATTTTTGTCCCTGTGTACTATTATCATAAGTAATACAAAACTGCAGATTATAAACCTAATTCTAAATTAGAATTTGACTGCAGTTCTTACAAATTTAAAATACAACATATAAAAAATTACTTTTAAATTACTAATTGTAATTTAACCTAATATGTATTATTAAGTAACTTACAAAATTGCATTGTCAATTTTAAATACTGAAATTTTTTCTTTATTGCATGGATCCCTTTCAAAGGAATGCTTGACTCTATAGCAAACAGGCTTCATGGGCATCTGGGTCTGAACACATGTAAATCACGCCTAGGTCATGTTCATGTAACATAGTGTTGTATGCCACATAACATTTAAAAGGTGTCTGCAAAATATGTCATCAGCTTCTTGTCTTTAGAAAGCCTGTCAATCTGTCTGTGTGTAGTCAATTTCAGAAGAGGGGGAAAAATAAATATTAGTGCAGGAATCAGCCAGAAGAGACAGTTAGAAAACAACAAAAAAAATTAGTAGCTAATTTTTTTAAATGTGGTTTAGATCGTGGTGGAATAGATCCTTTCTAGGAGCATTAGATCCTTTTCTACCTTGGGTTTCATTCTAGGGGCACAATACTATGGCAGGATTCTTGCTATGAATGCATGAATGTTATTGAGACAACCTGGGAAGTCAAGGTTCCATCCACAAGTTGTGGAGTCTATTTGGCAGAGGTACAGCTAAGTGGAAGTGGGTTTGTTTGCCTCTGAGGAGTCAATCCACTGTGTCCTCCGTTTTGGCCTCACTCACCAAGCTCTGTTGAGGCTGGATGCCATAGAACAGACAAGGCAAAGGTTGCAATTGTACACTTTTCCCTAAAGAGCCCCGCTCCCAGGAGTCCTAGTGAGGGTTCACCATGGCCGAGTTCTTCTACCCTTGGTAGTTCCAATTTGGGTGACCTGAGTCTGTTTCTCACACCAAATGTCTTTTCCTGAGTTCCTTTGTAGTCGCCAGTCCATATAGATCCTTTGTTGATGTTTCATCCCCTGGATGGGAATTTAGAAACTGTTGGTCTGGCCCCTGAGGAGAGCTAGCCAATCCTAGATGCCAATCTCTTAACTAAGGTTGTACCGATTATTCAAAAGGAGTTTCCAGAGCTTCTTTTTACTAGGAAAATGTGTGCTCTGAAGTAGCAGCTATTTGTTTCATAATGTGAGCAACACCACTGGTTCACTGCTGGAGTTCCTTCAAGAGTGCCTTTCTGCAGGTTCAGACACTGCTACTCTCAAAGTTTATGTGGCTGGTGTTTCTGCTACCCATAAACCTACTGACGGAACCTCTAGTGGCAGACATTCTTTGTTTTTTAATTTTCTGCATGGTGCCAGATGGCTGAGGCCTTTCAGTGGTATGTGGCTCTCTTCTTGGGACCATACAGTAGTCTTAAGGGGCACTGTTTGAGCACCTAAAGTCAAACTTAGTTTCTGATTTTCAAAGTGCCTCTATTTTTAGCACTGACATCACAGAGGGGATGTACAGGCTCTTTTTGTGGACGCTGCTTGTTTTGATTTTGCCCCTGTCTTTGTAAAACTATTTTGTAACCTAGACCAGATTATATTCCTTGGGTGCCGGGGCTTTTGACAGTCACCAAGTGATGCTTTAAGCTTTCTGTCCTCCACCACATGATTTGCAGAAAGAGGAAAAGCTTCACTTAAAAACTTCACTTGTCTAGTTAGAGCTTTGTGAATGTCCACTCATTTCCCCCACACCCATTTCCACTCCCCATGTGTCACAGCCTGTCTGGACAGTAAACCTGCCTTCACATTCATAGACCCTGGAGTGTAAATTGCCCTGAGGCACAGAAACTTACCCTGGGCTTACAGCAGATGCTAGCTGGTTAATATGGTGTGAGCACCTTGTTATGAAAACACACCTGTAGTGCGACCAAAGGTGAGAAACTGATGTCTGAACCACATAGAAAGGGTACGAAGGCAACTGCGAGTCACCCTTGTCTGCCTCTGGGGATTGGTCCCTGGATAAATTCACCTAGAATGTTTTATATATGCTTCACAACCGATGTTATAAAATGCAGCATCAAGTGTAGGTTTTGATAGGGAACAGATGATGTGAATTGACACAAAAAGACTGGTCTGGATCAGATGGTCAGATTTTTATACTTTTTTTAATTATTAAAAAACTTTTAGTTTTAATTCAATTTAATTTGGCTAAAGTAGACTAAAAGTGATTAGTTAAAAAGGAAAGTAGTAGTTTCATGTAAGAGCTTTATGTGGTAGAAATAATATTCCTGTAGCAAAATTATTATTTAAACAAGCAAATGATTAGAATGTAACTGAAATCATATTATTTTAAGTAATGAAAGACAATGAGAACTGAAAGGTGTATGTTAGCTTTGCTTTAATTGTAAACAATTCAGCTGTTTACTAACTGTTAATGTACAGATTAGCTCTTATATTGTAATTTGTAATTTAATTAGTTTTAATTAAAAGAGTATGCTTTAACTTGATATTTGTCATTTTTTTAATCATCTAATAAATTAGAACTCCTAGAATACTGTTTAAAGTCATTGTAAAAAGTGATTGCTTCAGCCAGGTATTGTACCCTTTTATTTGTGCCTTCACAATTGTAGCACCACCACCTCATTTTGAGCCAGGAAAATCTCATTGCTGCTAAAACATAATATTTATTTGCTAGTTTTAGTTTAATGTTTTGTAAACTGTGACCTGGTTTGGCAGATCTTTTTTATTGCTACAAATAACTCTTTAAATGGATTTTTAAAGAAACTGAATTTGTAAAATTGATTTGCAACCTTAAATTGGACAGCAGAATAGTTCAGCAGTGCTCTGGGCTGTCCGTACTTGCCCCAGGATGGGGGGTAAGAAGGGTATGTCTCTTCCTGAGTGATCCAGATTCAACAAGCCCAGGCTAGAACTGGTTCCTAGCATCTAACAGTAGTGTCACTTCTGTGCCCCAGTTACAGCTAATAGAACCCCTCCCCCCTTAATTTTATCATTTTATTCTGCTGTTATCATTACATTAGTCTTAGAGCAGTGCCTATTGTATGTAACATGGGGTTGTGTATTGTACTGAATGTGTTGAGAATATTGGAATTACATATGTTTGTGTTAGGTTGTTATACAAAGGAGAGTTACAAAGTGCTTCTGGAAAATATCACAGCATTTCTCATCCTTTATGGCTATGTACATCTAGAATTTTATAGAAATAAGGCTTAAGTTTTATTTAGAATAATTTTATGATTCTATTAATTATTGTCTGATTTTTGGTACATTTTTATTGTCATGCCATTCAATGGTTTTTGTGTGGTGCTTGTTTAAATTTTTTTAATATCATTTGTTTTTTTAAAAAATTGTATTAATTGTGTTGCTTTATGAGAAAATTTTGTTTAAAACCAAAACAAAAACTACAAAACATTAACCTTTGCATTATTTAATATTTGGTACTGCAGGTACTGGTCTAAAGGTTCCAGTCAGAGTATGGTTTTCTGCACTCTCACTAGATGTGCCCTCAGCTGTTAGTGGTGCCATTACTGCTCCCTGCACTTTTTATCCTGTACCTCCGAGACCCCAAACTGCCAAACGAGGTGAATTATGGCCAGTTATATGGAGTGGACTCTGAGCCACAGGGGATAGGACATAGTCAGAAGAACTAACCACAGTTCTGACCATTAAAGGCAGCCTGACATTGGCCCTTCATCTTGCCTTCTCCATGAGACGAGTGCTTCCAACCTTTGGTTCCCCCGAGAAGAGACAGAACCGAGAGAAGAGAGCCCTCTCTGCCCATACTTTCTACTATCATTATGAGTTAAGCTTTTCACCTCGATCTTTCCTTCTGATAGTCCCTTTCTCTCTTTGTCTGTCTTTATCATGGTTTGGCTTTTCTGGTTTACACTCTCTTATATCCTTTAGTTGCTCTTCTTTCGTCTCTTTCTCTCTGCAAGGTTAATTGCATTAGCCAAAAGAAGCTTGGCTTGTTGGTTGTTATGGAGGGCACAGTTAGGCATATGACCCTCACAAATCTGCTCTGGCCACCCACCACCACAGCGGAGATGCCGTTGATGAGGCTTTAGTTGGTTTCCTGGTCTGCTGGGTATCCCAAAATAACAGCGAAGAAGTGATTTAGAGGTTTGATGTTACGCTTTTTATGCTTACGCTTTTTATGAGTTGCTGTGATCTCTAAAGTCCAAGCATAAATGAACATCCCGAATGGCTTGTGAAAAAGAAAAACTATTTTGTTGACAATCAATATTTTTAGACAAACATCTAAAAATGCTCCCATTTAGCATCTCAGTAGTAATATTTCATAGAGATATTTTTAGTGTAACATTGAATTTAACCTAAATCCAACCTGAAGTTCTTCCCATAACTCTGATATTGTAAAAAATGGCCCTTAATAATGTTATACATGTAATCCATCACCTGTTTGTTTGTATCCACCGCAATCATCCGGCAGTCAGTTTTAATCTTTAATCTGCTCTAATTGAGGTTAGTGAGGGAGTGTATGGGCTTTGGCCCTGACACGTGCAGTAGATGCTTACTCCGTGCCCTGGACTCTCAGCGCTGCTCTGCTCCTCATGGGATTTAAAAAGTGCTGGTCTGAGAAACCGCCAGATCCAGTCAGGTCAGGCTAGCGAGCACAGTAGGACTGCCTTCTGCTGCTGCACTCCAGCAGGGCCACAGCTGGACAACCTGGGCCATTGTGTTGAGGTCAGAGCAAGCAGAGACCAGATTGTTATAGCGACCAATAGTCATTTATTATGTTAGGTTGAAGAGTCAGCCGTTGTTCTTGGAGTCTTTTTGGCTTTTATTTGGCCTAGCAAAAAGTTCTTAATTTATAAGACCTAGATTCTATTTTCCAATTGTGCCACAGATATATCAATACGCAGAAATAGGGCAAAGATTTTCAAAAGGACTTTGGTTTATTTCAAGAGTTCGGGCAGCATAGTGACATCGAATTAATCAAGTCTAAGACGCCCTTTTATAAATCATATCATACTCTTGAACCAAATTACTTTTGCCCAAACTGTGATCAATACTGTTAGTTGACTGTTTACCCTTTTCTTGATATGTGCCTTTATATGTATAAACATTACAGTCCACACTTTTGCTTGTTTAATTGTGTACACTTATTTCTGATTATGTGTGTATCCATTATCCCGGTGGCTATTCAAAATAAAACAGAAAAGAAATAGGAGTGGCTATTTTTTCTCTGATGTAAACATCTGGCAGAATCTCACGCTAGCAAAATTAATGGGCATTTAATTGGCAATAATAATTTTTTACCCTGACAAAATGAGGTACATAGTTTTGCTGGTAGAGCCAGCTGTTTCTAATATGTTTGTGTATTTTCTTTTAGAAAATATTACAAGTAAATGAAGCATATGTGATAGTGTTTAAATAGTTTCCTGGCAAGTGAAACATCTCATTGCTTCTGTGATATTATCTTGTATTTGTAATGGATTCAGTCTTTATTTTTTCATAATATAATATGTAATGTTTCATTGACAGTGTATAATATGGCCAGATATAGGACGACACTAACACAAAAATGGATGGTCCCTAATGTAGGCAATTTTTGTCAGTTGCCAATATTCTGTACAGAAAAAAAATCAAATACCTCATATACTTAAGGTTCACCAAAAGCCGCCTGACACAAACTCCATACTGCAGTAATCATTTACCAAATTAGTTTGTTTGAATGGTGAAACCTTCCCTTTCCTCTGATTCATCCTCTTGCTTCAGCTCTTGATTATAAACTGACTTTGAAATGTGAAAATTGTGTGGGCTGCACTAGAACAATGTCAAATAGGCCTTGTGAAGGGATGGAAAGGATTTAAACCCATTGTTCAATCTGACTCTTTTTTTCTCCTGCATTAAAGACAGGGTTGCGGAGGTTTGTGACAGTCAGCCGCCTGTGTGCTTATCTTCTTCGCAATAATGTTTTAATCTGTTGGGTTAGCGCATGCCTGTAAACAAATTTGTCAGTTACACAATGGCACTGCCACCTTCAGTGAGCAGCGGATTACCACATTTTTACACAGTATCAGAATGAACACCCCCTACTATGTATATCTACACAAAAGATTTTATTAAATACCCATGGATAAATAATTAGTGGCTATAATATATTTTTCCTATTTGATATTAGCATGTAAACAGCATGTTTGTACACCTTTGGAGGGAATTCTTTGTGTGATTGTAGAGGATTGTAATTCTTTTGATATGGAATTTAAACAGTATTTTACCCTAATCCTGAGTTCAGGCTTGAGAAAGCCTTTTACGTAGGTGGTTTTCAATTAGTTTTACTTAACCTTGTAAATATTTTATGACATTAAAGGACTAGACAAGCTTTTAGGGGAGATGTGGTTTTCTTTGCCTTTCTCCCTTCCCATTTCATTTCAATATTAAATAGAGAAGAAATGTAGGGTTACATTTGTGGATGTAACATTATTAGGAATTGTTATTTCTCATAGCACAAATGCTTAGTGGAATTAATGCTTGTGTTGACTATTAAATTGCATGTTTAAGAGCATGTTTGAACTACTTAAAAATTTAGGGATTTCTTTCCCCTTAATGCACCCCACAACACTGCTAAAACTGTTATCTGAACTTAGTTCAGAGCATTAAGCCTGTTTTTTAAAAAACATGCCATGTCATCTGGTCATTCATCTGGAATGACCTTCAAGTGCTGGCCCGGACACCTTTACTCTTCCAACCATTCTGTGCTGTTGTCAAACTGTCAAGTTATCCTGCCTTTGATGGACGCTACAAACAAACAGAGTATGCTGGGCTCTTTGCTTTCAATTGTGTAACCCATAACAACACAAACAGAGCAAATCGTCATTAACTTCAGTTGTTTATTTTTTTAACGATAAGAAAGGCTTTTATAGCTAATCAGTGGGCACATGCTAGCTCTATTTACAAGTGAAGAAAGGTGGTTGGAATACAGGGTGAGGCAGTTAATTTAGCAACGCCGATGAAGGAAAGGATGTTATTGACCTACGCCGCCAGCCATGTGTTTCAGTTATTAACTGGCTGCCATTTGTCAATGAGGCTGAGCAGTATGGAGGGGACATGAGGTTCAGGCCTGGGTTAGAGTCGTCCTCCATCAGTTATCATGTGTCTATGCATGGCACTTTAATTGAATTACCCAATTTATACTTCAAGCAACAATGCCCTAGCCTAGACCCATGACGTGATACAATTAAATGCCTTTGAAAGCTGTCATTTTTACATATTTCATGCCCTGATAAGAAGTAAAAATGCATCTGTCATCTTGTGGTGCTAATTTTGTGAGGTGTATATATTTTTTATATTGCATGTTTTGAATCAGATGGTGCAGGAAATTTTGCAGGAGCTTGTATCAAAAACATCGCCCAGGGCTACATTTCCCTCTGTCATGGATGAAATACTTTTAAATGCCTGTATGCAAGTCTAATTTAACTTCATGAGAGTTTTTGTTTTTGCACTGTTTTTCAAGTAACCTGAAATGCGTGGTAAACATTTTACCTTGTGTGGTAAAATTAACTAATCAAAAATATTATTTGATTTGAATAGGTCAAATCAACCACAAGTATTTCAAGGGTCAGATCAAGTAAAAAAAATAGCTGCACAGGGTAAAAACGTTTAGCAAATTTCACAGTGTGTCTGTAGCAAAATAAATGTGCATAGTTTTGCATTATTTTGTTATAGAATGCTGTAGATTCTGCGAAACGTCTGTTAACACATTGTTAAACAAACTGTTTAGAGATGTCTGCTTCTAGATACTTTATGACAGATGTCTTCCTGCCTTTATATGTAAATTAAGATCCAGTAAAGGCTATTAATTCTAATGGAGTCCAATTTATGCTGGATTTGAGCAGCTGGAGTAGACTGCAGTGTCGTGCCTATTCACTCATGCGTTTAAACTCTTGCCTTTCCTCCAGGTGTTACCAAACTATTTGTCAGATAAAAGCAAGGCCACTTGACCTTTGACCCTTCTGCACCTGGACTCTGTGCAGCCCAGAACTAACTAATCTGCTTTTTTGGCATTCCACAGGACTCATGTTTTTTTCTAAACTCAATTACAATTATACGTCTGAGGAAGGAATGGCAGTAGAAAATGTGCTTTACATTAAGTAGTAACGTACACCAATTATGCTAATTGCAAGTTCGCAGATGGCTGAGTGTTGATTACAGCATAACCATGAGGTGGGGGGGGGGGAGATTCAGAAAACTAGTATTACAAGTATTAAAAAGTATTACTAGTATTAAAAAGTATACTGTAGTAATTTCTATTAAGAGTCAATAGATTAATTTACAATAACAGAAGTCACTAGAATGACTATACAAGGATGAAAACAAAACTATTTAAATAACCTCTAAACCTCATAAAATTTATGAGAGCACCAGAGGGCAAAACAGTTTAGATTCAAAGTTATTTATTTGTTTCCTCATATTTTAAACACCCTAACATTTCTAAATATCTTTAATCAGTAAACAAGTTAGCAAAAAAGATAAAGTTTTAATTGGCAGCTAAACCTATGCAAAAGCGAGGGCGTGCCTGGATATGCATTAGCATAACAATTCACCCATAGCTGACACCATTTTACAAATGGGGGAGTAAACATCTGTTCCAGATGTCCTATTATCCTGTCAGGCTGCTTAGCTCAGAGACTTCTAGCTTCAATCAAGGCCTTTGTCAGCCTCAAAATCAGACACTGAAAGGCCTCGGAGCACTGTGCTTTACTTTGAAAGCTCCACTGGCATGGACATACTTAACAGACCCTGAAACAAGCTGTCCTTTCTGCTTTTCATTGATGTTGGTCTGTGGCATTCATTCTCTGGTGCTATCATCTGATGTTCCTCACAGACAGATTTGCCTCTTTCATGCTCTTTGGATACATAGAGGCTGTTCTGCCTTCAGCAATCTGGCCGCAGGGTCTACAAAACTCACTTCAAATGCCAGTCCTCACTGGGAAGGGTGACATTTTGTGCAAGCCAAAACATTTAGCACATTAGGAAAAAAAGCAGCTTGCATGGTGGACTACATTACTACGTAAATACATTAGCATTCTTACTCTGCAGGTCAGCCGGAACAATGTTTACTGTATTTCTAGTAAATTGGAATATACTTAATTTAGACCTGATGCTGTACTCATTTAGCACTGAATCAAAAAATTACCGTAGGGCCTGCAACCCAACTTGGGGTGATACCCCACATAAGAGAGGAAGAGAGGGGTGAGGAGATGAAGTGATTAAATTGAGAATTAACAGCACTGCTAGGGTTGAGTTGCAAATGTCGCCAGCAAATTAAAAGCAGAGGTGAATTCAATATGCGTTCCTGACCTGCATCTCATTTAAAAAGTAGTTCAAGGATACAAAGACCAGTTATTCTGCAGGGGAAGAGTCTATGGCCAGATAGCATATTTACAGCATTTGTAATGCAAGGCTGACCTGTTCTTAATAAGGCTACATTTAGCTACACCTGTTCTTTTTTCTGTCATTTTATAAAGGTATATACATGTAATTTACAAAGAGATCAGAATTTTAAAATAAAAATAATATATTAAAATGCAATATAAGAGTTTACATTAGGAAATCCTTTTCTAAACTTCTAAAATATAAATTTGCTTTGCAATGTAAAATTGATCATATGACTATACAATACAATAAATGTACTGATTGGCTGTGAGTGTATCACAATCACACATTATTCTGTCTTAGTTGTAAAACTACATGGTTTTAGTAACTTGGTAAGCCATTTAAATATTGACGTCAACTTACTTGAAGATGCCAAGTTTAGTCTAATAGCGAAAAGTGAGTTAATAACATAGAACATTATACTACTGTGTCTATATAATTACTCTCCAATTGCCCGCAACGTAACAGAGACGCTTTTGGCACTGCAAGTCATGTCCCACATTTACCTTGGGAGCCAGATGCATTAACTTCCTCCCCAATCAGCCGGCTCGGGAATAACAATAATTTTAAGTGCTACTAATTGACTTTAGCCTTTTCAATATGAGAGAGCGTTCTCATTTTATCTGTCCTTTTAATAATTACATTATCATTTTACGCCTTCCATTCCTTTAAAGTAGCTGACCATTTGCGTGGTAGTGAAGGCTCATTATTAGCCTTGAATTATGTGCAGTTTATTGATCCCTGTGGTGGATTATGGGGCTCTAAGTTGGTCTAGACAGAACAGTTAGCAAGATGACAAAGCAGGGGAAACATATCAGACCCGAGGGAGAGATCAGCTCAACTCGCTGAGCAATAATGTCTGCTAGGTAATGGAATTTAAGTTTACACTAAATCTACAAATGCACTGACATTTCAAGTGCCTAGTAAAATAGCATTAGACTAATTAGTTGAATTGAGTTGAAGAGGTGACTCCACAAATGTTTGTGGGTAGACTATATCTCTGCTTACCAATTCAGAACTGAAAGAAAATATATTATAAATATATTATATAAAGTGCATTTTAAAATTCTAAAATTAAAACCCATACATTGGAACATTGGATATACAGTGTGTGTGAGCAGGCATTTATCTTTGTATTGTGGTGGTCATAGTTACTGGCTATCCATCATTATTTTGATGAGCAGGCTAATTGCACAGCCCGCTTGTTAGCGGTGGGCCAGGAAATGTCCTTGAGTGGATGCATGAAGGGTTGTTGGCGGGATTACACACAACATGAAGTGGGTTTAGCGCGTGTGTGTTTGCACATGGTTTCTCCCTATCCAAGGACTTCTCAATGGGCAGTTTGCCAGCTGTGGGACCTCTTTTGAGGGCTGGATTTAATCAGCAGACTGCATGATTAACACTCACACACTGTTGCACCTGGTTAAACAGGGCTGGTCTTTAACACAGCCATTTGACCAACTAGTCAAAGGCTGGACTCTCTATTTAATGTTAACAAGCCTAAAAATGGCCTCTTCTTTTAAAAAATTGTCTAGGGTTGAAGTGATAAAATGAGTAATTGTAATTGATATTAATATTTTTCTCATTTCAAAAGTTTTGTACACACAGAGAAATCAATAATAGTTATATTTAAATGATGCATTGCACTTTCATATCGGACTTGAGTTGAATCAGTAACCTAACAAAAGTTTGTTGTTTGTACTGAAGTGAAAATTACACATTTCTACATATTCTGCAATTGGTAACTGTAACTTTTGTGTGGCACGTTATTGGCATAGCTAGGTGTCACTGTGGGTCCAGGACCAATATGACATTGTTCATAGTAACAAAAGATTATTGAGTGTATCTTTAAACATTTGGAATCTTAAAAAAGTTGAAGTAGTAGAAAGAGTTGAGGTTAGTGTGTCAAGCTATCCTGCAGAGAAAAGAAAAAATGTTCATGACCTTGCAATCCAGTGTTCTTTAATGTGCAGTGATCTCTCTGAGCAGCAATGATACAACTCTCTCTCACTTTGTATGTGTGTAAAAGACTCCGTCAGCAGTTTGGTTCACAGTCTGGCAAATGAGCTGTTCTATTGAAATAGAAAGGAGAGTGTTCTGTGTTGCAGAAAATGCTGCCACGACAAGCCACACAGAAAAAAGGAGAATGGGGAAATTACTTGCTTGGACAAAGAAACATGATAATGTCCTTTTACTAAAATGTACCAATTTAGACTTATGTTGGGTAGATTACAACCTTTTCTTTTCTCTCTGCATCTCCATCTGCACTCATTATCATCTGTAGATTACCTGACTCTTCTCACCTGAGCTGGGAAAAAAATATAAAAAAGTACAATTGTTCAGTTTCTGTCCTTTGCCTGCTCTTAAAATCCTCCCAGAGTTTGGCAAGGCTAGTTGACTAAGCTAATAGTACTTAGTGCTCTAGCTGTGTTCTACAGTAAATGCTGTGTTTATGTATTTTTGTTAATTTCCTGTTTAAATGGTATTTTAAATGCCATGTTTTGGAGGTAGTATTAGACTTTTAGATTCCAGTGTTTTATATAAATACTTTTGTGTCTCCAAGTTACAAGGGTTGCAATGGTGTTCCTGTAGCTCAACTGGTAGAGCATTGTGTTAGCAGCACAAAAGTTGTGGGTTCGATCCCAGGGAACACAAGTAAAAAAATGTAAACCTTGAATTCACTGTAAGTTGCTTTGGATAAGAGCATCTGCCAAAAGAATAAGTGTAAAATAAAAGTGATTTATGTGTTAAATAAAACTATGTTTTATCATAAATTATAGCTTTGTAACTACATTTTACTGTTCATGACTGTTATATTATATTTCTGTAATATATTTCTATACCCCTAGGTGCAGATTTACTCTAGTAGTAGATTTAACATCTAGTAT
>JBAJNP010001189.1:0-52783 GCA_036877545.1 Yasuhikotakia modesta
ACCATCTCCCACAAATACCCCACCATCACTCACAAATACCCCACCATCACTCTCATCTCTCACAAATACCCCACCATCTCCCACAAATACCCCACCATCACTCTTATCTCCCACAAATACCCTCCTATAACTCCTCACAGTGTGTTCCATTAATACACCACATAAACACCAGATACAAATGCCACGTGATGAGGTTGTAAGACCATTAAGAATGTGACAAAATTATTGTTATTAAAAATGTGATGTAGGCAGTGATTAAAAGTACAGCTGGTCAATAATTACAGTAATTTATGTGTTATGATCTTAAATTGCACAACACAGAAACGCTTCACTTAATTTTGAGTTGGACATTAGGAAGTTTATTGCCTGATTCACAGTAAATGACACCAGCAGTTCATTTGTGATTTCTAAGTATGTGGTTTGATAAGTTGAAGATTCATTGTGAAGACACGTGGACCTGTTCTGCAGGTTATATCAGTACCTTTTGTTTGTCTGTAGTAACTAGAAGTCACGTTTGTGTGATGATCAGTAGTGTGTGATATATTTTTGTATTAACAATTATACTTCATGTCAGAGTTGCTGGTTTAGAATCTAAAGCAACATGGGCTTGCGTAACTGCAGCAGCAGATTATAGGATAGTGTGTGTGTGTGTGTGTGTGTGTGTGTGTGTGTGTGTGTGTGTGTGTGTGTGTGTGTGTGTGTGTGTGTGTGTGTGTGTGTGTGTGTGTGTGTGTGTGTGTGTGTGTGTGTGTGTGTGTGTGTGTGGTTGCTAGCGATGTGAAGACAGGAAGCAACATGTGGCAGATGTTTAGAGCTTATAATACACATTCTGCTTTAATCTCAGTGCAGCACTGAAACAGTCGAGCAGCGGATGTCTGGATCATAGCAACAGCTTCCCAGAATCAGTGTTTGCTCTCTCTCTCTCTTTAAAGAGATAATCATCATTAATATATATGCCTCCGATTGTCTCCTGCTGTGTGCTGAACGAGATTTAAAATGACAACCATTAGCTGCTTCAGTCTTTGTTTAGCAGTCAGCGCTGTAATTGTTGTCTAAAACCATTGTGTGAAAGTTTAAAATGACTCAGTTTCAAAACCTGTTGAGCTGCCTATGTAGACATCATTGATGGGCATGTTCTCAACACAAAGGCAGTTCGATAGGTAGTCTGCAGCGTTATATAAGATGCCTTCTATTATAAATGTTGCTGACCACTTGACCACATGCAGATGTCTACATGTGCAGTTCACTAGGTTTTGGAACGGAGCCTAAATTTCCAAGAAGAGTAACATTAGATTGTCTTTTCACTGAGGCAATGAAACTTTTAGGGCATGATGACTTGATCTGTCTCTCTCCTTGTCTCCCCTTTCCACAGGTGTGTCCTAAACCCAAACAGAAGTCACCTCTGAAGCCTTGTCACTCACTTCCTGTCGGTTGGGCATCTGCCCATGCACACGCACGGCACCATGGGTAGCTCCCCAGAGGTGCTGTCCTGGACTTCCTGTCCTAGCCTGCTGGTGGGGAAACTCAAAGAGGAGCTCAAACTCACCGTCGTTGGAGACTCCATGAAGAAAACCAATAGCAACATTTCTCCTCAAGCCCTCCCTCCTATTCCTCCCCCACCACAGATCATCACAGACCTTGCTCCGCCCACCACGCTTCCAATGCCGCTGCAGCAGTTGCAGCTCCCATGCAGGGACGACGAGCTGGGCGGCACCAGTCCTCCGTGCACCGCCCTGAGCGAAGACTCCACCAGGGAAAATGGACACTTCGAAAACAGTGTGCTACAGCTGCAGGAGCACGAGGAGACGGAGTCTCCCGGCTCCTGTGGTCAGGGGGGGTGCGGAAGTGGGGGAGAGGACAAAAACGACGAAGGCGGTTGTCCGATGGACCACAGCGGAGACGACACGCACCACCATCCTCACGATGACATCAAACTGCACTTCCAAAGAGCCGGTAATGGAGGTTTCCTGGAGGGGCTGTTTGGATGTTTGAGGCCCGTGTGGAATATCATCGGAAAGACGTACTCGACCGAATATAAACTGCAACAACAGGGTAAGTGTTGATTTTTTTGAGGGGGGTTTATGAACAAGAACCTCCAGCTTACACCAGCTCAGTGCAGAAGAACATCTGCAAGGGTTTGAATTTATAGTGTGTCATTAACATTAAATGTCATGGGTCTCATTTAGGTCTCATTAGAGAAGATCTTTGTAGTTTTGACTGGTTGTTGAATGTTTCAAGCAGAAATGTGGGAGGTGCCCTTTGAGGAGATCTCTGAACTTCAGTGGCTGGGCAGTGGAGCTCAGGGCGCAGTGTTCCTCGGGAAGTTCCACTCTGAGGAGGTCGCCATCAAGAAGGTCCGAGAGCAGAAGGAAACCGATATCAAGCACCTTCGCAAACTGAAGCACCCCAACATCATTAGCTTCAAGTAAGTCCTGAGGTTCTTTTTTTGCTTGTGAAGTGTTTCTTCAACATATCGAGACGAACTCAAACCGGTGTCGTCCGTTAGGGGTGTGTGCACACAGGCTCCGTGTTACTGCATTATCATGGAGTACTGCGCGCAGGGCCAGCTGTACGAGGTTCTCCGGGCTGGACGCAAGATCTCACCGCGGCTGCTGGTGGACTGGGCCTCAGGAATTGCCAGTGGCATGAATTACCTGCATCTACACAAGATCATTCACAGAGACCTCAAATCACCAAAGTGAGACTCCTTTTTTCTTTGCATGCACACAGCGGAGGGTCTGGTGTGAAAATGTGGTGTAAATATACTTAACATGTTTTTGTGTTGTTGTGGTAAATACAGTATGTTTGTCAGTCCTGTAAACAGCTCTGTGTCTGCATCTGTTATGCACTCAAAAGAGGAGTGACAACTGAATTTAACAGAAGTGTGACATGGAACTGTTTTAAAAATACTATAGTTTGTTTTCTATCTTCTAAAAAAACACTTTATAACTTCAATCTCACAGGAGGAAATTAATAATGAGTTTGACACATAAAACAAAGACATTTTTGGACATCTACACATGAATAAAAAACGTTTGAAAGAAACACACAGACTGGGCTGTGTTTTGTAGAACCAGCATTTCTGATGTAATTTTCTTCTGCAGTGTGTTAGTGACTCAGAACGACACAGTGAAGATCTCAGACTTTGGAACATCTAAAGAACTCAGTGACAAGAGCACAAAGATGTCATTTGCCGGCACTGTAGCCTGGATGGCACCCGAAGTGATTCGAAACGAGCCCGTGTCAGAGAAAGTCGACATCTGGTGAGTGACGGATTCAGTCAGATTCGGAGAAAGAGGTCATTAGCTTTTCTGTATAAAGCGTTTCATGATTTGGTTGTTTTTAGTGAAGAAAAGTTTAATGTTAATTTTATTGGACGTTAAGTCTTCATTATTTGCTGTGTGTCATTTTAAACAGCACAATCTAGTTTGCTTAAAACATGTCTTCAAAATAAAGACCACTACTGTACATGTACTGTAAAATGGATCTTCACACTGGTATTTGCAGGTCATTTGGGGTGGTGTTATGGGAGCTCCTGACCGGTGAGATTCCTTATAAAGATGTAGATTCTTCTGCCATCATCTGGGGTGTGGGCAGTAACAGCCTCCATCTGCCCGTGCCCTCCACCTGCCCAGATGGCTTCAAAATCCTCATGAAACAAACCTGGTGTGATTCTTCCACCATACAGTTTAAAGCTACCTCAGATATGAAATCATATAACAGTCAGTTTCATAGTTGTGGATTGTTCTGATCCGATTGTGTTCTTGCACCTGCAGGCAGGGTAAACCTCGCAACCGGCCGTCCTTCAGACAGATTCTGCTCTATCTGGACATCGCCTCAGCCGACGTTCTGGGAACACCACAGGAGACCTACTTCAAATCTCAGGTGAGACCACCTGCTGCTCCAGGGTGTGATCATAAAGAGCAGCAGAGGTTTAGTGGAATTGGAACTCAAGAGCTGATCTTCAGCACCACGGCAGAAGACATTTTTTAGTGGATAAAAGAGTGACGTCCATTTTTCTTTGCTGTAACACTTAAGTCAGTCGCAACGTCTGGTTCACGCAGACTTCAAGTAGAATTGGAAACGGTTTTTGTTCGGCAGTTTTGTTCATACAGTCGTTTGTGTGACAGGCTGAATGGAGAGAAGAAGTGAAAAAACATTTTGAGAAGATAAAGAGTGAAGGAACCTGCATCCATCGACTGGATGAGGAGCTGATTCGCCGTAGAAGAGACGAGCTCAGGTCCGTCTTAGCAACATACAAACATCTCCACACAAACATCTCATCTACACTATTCTCCTGTTAATATCAATGATGATGACGCGTCTGTTTGTGGCCGCTTTCAGACATGCTCTGGACATTCGTGAACATTATGAGAGGAAGCTGGAGAGAGCCAACAATCTGTACATGGAGCTGAGCGCCATCATGCTTCAGCTGGAGGTGCGAGAGAAAGAACTCCTGAAGTAAGTTCTCAAACCGAATTCGCACACATCTCTTTCACACTCGCTCCCAATCCCGGATTTGATTCTGTATTTATGTATTATGTTTTTGGTCTGAAATTGTTCGAAAGAGCAGTTTTATTTTAACAGATTGTAAAAAACATTCTAGCCTTGCAATATGCAAACGATAGTTTGAGTGATGCGCATTGCATTGTGGGATATTGTATTCATGTGGTGTGCTCTGTTGTACGCTGCTTATTGTGGCACATGTAGAAGGTTAATAATATGGTTTTATATTCTAGTAACCCTTGACTGTTCATGAAAGGCTGTAATGTGACCTTTGACCCCATCTGTGTCTGAAAACAGACGTCTCTCTGAAACTAATTAAATCTAATCTGATTAAAGCTGGACTCGGTTCACTGTAAATCAGCCCAGAATCACCATGACCAACATTATCAGACTGAATGAGCACCAATGTAGTTTTATTCAGTGAAATTACTACCAAAATGTTGGATTAAGATCTTTTCATTATCTGTGTGTGTAGGAGAGAACAAGCTGTGGAGAAAAAGTATCCTGGCACATACAAGCGCCATCTGGTTCGGCCCATCGTCCGTCCCAATGCTGTTGAGAAGCTCATTAAGAAAAAGAGTAACATGAGCCACAAGCCTGGGACACAGCCGCCTAAAAGGTAACCAATCAGTGTTCAGAGAGGGTAGCCAATCAGATTTAATCTCTGTCAACATTACAGTATATCGGTTACAGTGTTATAGTTTCTTTGGTTTATCTCATTTATTTCTTTTTATTTGGAACTTGATAAAAACAAACCATAAAATTGATATTCAGAAAATGCAAAATCAGCTTGAATTTTTAAGTTATTTTGCATTTTAAAACATTTATAAAAACACAAAAACCTTCATTAACAACCCAGAACGGTCCCTCTGTTTTATTAAAGTTATGGCAATATTTGATCATTGCTATAGTAATGTGTTTAGATGTAATTGTAAAAAGACAGTGATATGATGTTCATGAAACGGTATCTGTCATGAATTATTTATAAGGTTATACATGTGATCTCTCACAGGCCGGATCTGCTGCGCTCTGAAGGAATTCCCAGTGCAGAACCTCTGTCCGCCCCGTCTCCGCTCTCCGGCAGCCCGAAGCTGTGCACGCCTCCCGGAAAGAGTCGCTATCGCAGTAAACCTCGCCATCGCCGGGTCAACAGCAAGGGCAGCCACAGCGAGTTCCCTGGTGCTCTGAAACCCAGCACCGGCCCCTCAGAGGAGCAACAGCCCCTGCAAGAGCAGAACTACCACCACCATCATCACCACGCACCTCCCGAGGGTCCCCTCCTCCCAGTGCAGAACCGAGAGAACGCCGTGGCCAACTGCGCCAACAACCTGCGTTACTTCGGCCCTGCGGCTGCCCTCCGCAGCCCGCAGACCAACCACCTCCAGCGCAGGCTTTCTGGCTCCAGCCCTGACCTGATCTCCACTGCGGTGGATGCAGATTCGCGCCACCGCAGGTCCTCCATTCCCCCCGCCGCAGGCTCTGGCCCCGGGCCCCTGTGTCCCTGCTGCCAGGCACATCCGTTTCCTGGTTGCATGCACTGCCAGGAGACGCCCGCAGCTCCCAGCCACCCGGAACTGCCGCATTACTCGCTGCTGAGCACGTGTGAGGGGACGCCGCCCACTGCGAAACGAGCGCTGGGGCCGACCTCTGATGACGACGTTCAGGGGAGAGCCGAGCGGCTGGAGCAGGGCTCTCCAAGGGGGCGCTCGTCCGGCGGACTGCTGACCACCCTGAGACCCCTCAGGAATGTAAGTCTGAACATCTGAGGGCTTATAAATGTGAGATTCTTGTGTGAGAGCATTTGTTGATGCCGGACTAAAGGGATTAACGGTTGCGTGTGTCTGTCAGGCGGGAGATGACTCATCTGAGGAAGAGGAGGGGGAGGTTGACAGTGAGGTAGAGTTTCCACGGAGACAGAGGTGAGGCAGCTTCATAAACTCATCATTTATAGTTTTATCATTTATAATGAAACCACAGGGTCAGTTAAATAAAGGCCTTAATCTTATTAATAGCAAAACATAATAACAAAAGTCTTCATTAAGCTTCTTTTATCATATGGAAGACAGTCATTTATGTTTTAAATAGTGAGATTTAAAAAACGCTAAATGTTTTGCATAAATCAACCATAACATGAAATAACCCATAAAATGAATAATATAATAGAATAAGCTTCACATGTAATGCTGTGATGTTTCTCTGCAGGCCTCATCGCTGCATGAGCAGTTTTCAGTCGTACTCCACCTTCAGCTCGGAGAACCTGTCGGTGTCGGACGGGGAGGAGGGGAACACCAGCGATCACTCGCACAGCGGCCCGATGGAGCAGCTCGGCGCCAGTCAGGAAGAACATCTGGATGATCTGCTGTCCCACACACCCGAGATCCCCATCGACATCTCCATGCAGTCTGACGGGCTGTCCGATAAAGAGTGTGCCGTGCGGCGGGTCAAAACTCAGATCTCTCTGGGTAAACTGTGTGCGGATGAGCACAGCTATGAGGTAAATGCCTGTGTTCATGTCTCTAACTGTTAGAATATTGTCTTCAGCTGTGTAGAATATATAACAATACAATCATTATAAATGCTGATCAATAATTTGTGATTGACTGAAACACTGGATTTGAATTGATAAATCACTTTTTTTATAAATACAAGGATTTTAGCATCTTCTATATATTCTACTTGTAACAACCAAACAGTTCTATGTATTCGTTTTATAATAGCTATTTCACAACCTTAATCCATTGTTTTGTCATTTAATATGAATGGTTTAGAAAATGTCTGTTTAGTCTTGAGGGGAAGAACTGTGGTAAGCGTTTGTTAAGCAGTACTGTGTTTGGGTCTTTTAGTATCATCAACTAAAATGGCAACTTCCTGTTTATTTCTTTCCCAGAATCCATTGCATTTTGGAGATTCCGACTGTGATACCTCAGATGCAGAATGCTCTGACGCCACCATCAGGAACAAACAGCCCTGTGCGCCATCATCCTGGTGAGCTCCAAACCGTCTCCACACTGGAGCCTTTGGAGAACCCATGGCAATAATCAGAGCCTGCTATAAACAGCCATGAGCCTCGGCCCATATATTCCCATCCAGGAACTAGCCCCTCCCATAATCCTCTCTCTCTTTCTGAGAAACCTCAGGCTGATTCCTCTGAAGTAAAAATGTAGCTAGTTTAACATGCCTAATTTATTTTGAGTTGGAGGAAACGCAAACAAATTCAGAAACTCAAACAACCAAGAAATTGTTCAGAGTATTAGCGCTGAAGTGTTCCAACGAAGACAACCAACTTAATACAGGAATCCATTAGATTAGTAGATAGGTTAGTTAGTTAGCTGGTTAGTTAGGAATAATGGATGTGTTCTGCAAGAATGTGTGTATATATGTATAATGTTTTGGGTGTAGAACTAGGTACGTAGCTAGAGGATCCATTCCACGATGGGACCACAGACTTCTGAAGCAAGCCCGGCTAGCCAGCTGAGTCCCTCTGGCAAAGACCTGCTACTTCCTGAGTTTACAGAAATGCCACCCTATACCCCACAGAGGGATATCAGGGTAAATTCAGTCTGAGCACCAGCAGGAACTACATTCCTCCTCCTCTTTTCATTTTGATTTGCTTCCAAAACACGGAATCTATGGATATTTCCCAGCATACCTTGGTCGGCATTTGATGAGCCAATCAGATCGCTGCTGCTATTGCTGCTGCTGGCCTCTACGGACAAACAGGAAGTGAGTGAGATACCGTAACATTTGCTCTAGTAGAACAACATATTGGATGAACAAACCAGTGTTTCGTCTGGACCCAACCAGAGCAGCATTTTTCTCATCTCAGGACTGTATTTGAGGAGATGTTGCAGATAGGAGAACGAGAAGGACAATAAAGTTCCCTTGGCTTGTTTGTTTCGATTGTGCGAAAGCGTGACTTCAACCCTAAACGTTTTATTTTCGTCACATTTATCTTAACATGAACACCGAGGATGTTGATGTTCTGGAGATGCAGTGTCCCTTCAAATTGTCCCTCAGGAAACTTTCATTTCTACCTTAAATGTTTCCTAGCGCATCTTTAATGTGTTTGTTTGTTCTGGTGGTGTTTTGTGTTGTATTGAACAGTTAATGGAGACAGAAGCACAGGACGTTTTGTTCGTATCGAGGGCCGCAGATGAATCGGCAATAACGCAGGTTTTGCGCTCAGGCTATTGAGAATCGTTCCCTCAGGTTGAATGTCCAGCAGGCTGGACAGATTAACTGTCAGAAGCTGTAGTCAGACCAGTTGGAAACAAACTGCTTTTAAAAAGACCTCTATTTTTACAGCTATGAGTTGATTATTTTTACACATTGAGTTTTTTCAGTAAAAAAATGAAAGAAAGAGAAAAAAGAAATGCGTGGTTTTGCTGGTTAATACTCAGGATAAATGCGTGTCTGAGACATACTTCTGTTTCGTGGACGTCTTTAGGAACATAGGCCGTGTGATTGGTAACTTCAGACGCATATGCATGCAAAATACTTGGAAGTGACATAAATATGGGAGAAAATCTACTCTGTCAACCATCAACTAAAATTGCAAGGTTAAAGCTGCCATCTGTGACTGGATTACAAAAAACTTATTGTGTTATTGTGCAAATGCATTGGTGTTAAATCAAACATAATATCATAATATCAGTTCTGATTTCCATATAATTCTGAAGTTGGTGTGTAGAATAACCTGCAATTCTGTATTTCAACCAGAGATGGCAATAGAGCATCACAAGTTACAGATGGCAGCTACAACATATAACTACTGCAGCCTCTCTTGGTCATAAACTGAAACATGGATGGAGTTTAACCAAGTTAAAACAGTTTAACCTGTGTGTTAACTCTATTGACAAAAAACTATAGCAGCCAGGGTCTTATTGTTGTCCTGATTGTGAATGTGTTCTGCGTCTTGGTGTCATTTAACCCTTTGTTTTTGTTTTCTGTGTCAGAGGGACACTGCATCCATCAGGACGTCTGTGTACAATGTTACCGTCATGTTTACTGTGTTTTTAGATGTAGATGTTACTAGTTATAGATAAGATGCCTTGTTCATCTGGGCTTTAAACCGCTTGACTTGTTGCTGAGCAGGAAATGGCCTGAGATGTAAATTCTCAGCGGTATTAATGTTCCTGTACTTGCAGCTTATTAAAATATGGTAAGAATTGCAAGTACTGTAACTCTGAGGAAACTCTTACATAATTCTGCAACTAAATGACAGTATGAACAAATTTATGAACTGCTGGGGGTCAATTTGCAGCTAATGAACAAAGTTAAAACCTCTTGAAAACGAGCTTAAAATCAAGACGAAATCAAAACCTTCTTTTAACGTTCCTGGTCTTCAAAACGTGTGTCTTCGTAATCTTTCATCAACGCGCAATAACTCGCTTCACTCTGAAACGGTCGCGCAGGAAAAGCGCCTCGCAAACGTTTCACGTTGACGTGCAGCCATTATTAATGTAAAGGTTTATTTTTGCTCCTGTAGAAATAAGTATTTAGTTTGAAGTACATTTTTAAAACGTTCTAATACTGATGAAGACAAGCGTGTACACTCACCAATCTCTCTCTTTATGTCGATGAAGGAAGTCTCATGTCTTTATTTTTGGGCCACGGCCCGATATAAATCTTGTAAAATATGATTTTAATTTAATTTAATTTAATTGACATTTTCTTTCTTGTTTGTAGCTGGTCTACATGATCACTCACTTAATTTATTTTGAAGCGGCGGTAGAATAGCTGTTTATTTCTGACTCTCTCCATCTTGTATTTCATGTCTGTGTAATGAAGTATTACTGAAGTGTATTTGCTCAGATGTTGTGGGTGATTTAAGCGAATGGTGCGATTTAACCCGTAGACCAACGATTTCTTCATTCCTGAAGTCTCTTCCTGAATGTTTCATCTGAGGATGAAACACAAAAAGAACTTTATTTTTTAAGAAACTTCACTCAGATCTTTCATACAGTGACGGTTCACTGTGATCACGACTGTCAAGCTCTGAAAAGAACAACAACGGTCCACTCGTTAGTGTCCACTCATTAGTGTACACTACTTAAATAGTGTACACTACTCATGCAGTATATTCCTGGTTTTCTAGCATCAAACTGTAGCTTGTGTGAGCAACAGTAAATGAAACTGTTATCTGCTCAAGATATTTTTTGATTTTCAATGAATAAACAATGTTTCTATTTACACTTTATGAAGTAAATAGAAAAAACGTTTGTTGTGCTTTTTTTCTGCCCTTTTCGGAGCTTGACAGTATAAATCACCATCTACTTTCATTGTTTAGAAAATTGAATCACAGACATTTTGCCTAAAGTTACATTTTGTGCTTCACAAAAGATCAAAAATAGGAGATTCAGACAAAGCAAATAATGACAGTTTGGGTGAAGCGAAACTGAACAGGTTTGGCTGACAGGATGATATGTGTCATTGTAATAATTCTCCACACACTCGGCTCTAGACGTGAGCACAGGAGGGGTTCAAATGTACTCTGTATGTTTCATCTCTGTCCTATTCTGTAATTTCCCATTTAATTGCTCTGTCATCTACTGCATATACAGGTATTTTAAGATGAACTATTTTTGTGCAGAAATGTCTTCATCTCTGAACTCATTTTTATCTGGTTTGTTTGTTTCTCGAAACCTGCTCCGTTTCTTCTCACGAATGGTGTTATAATCAACCAATCCTGACGGTTTCCTGTAACAGTGTGTGTACAGTATGACAGGAGTGACATTTAAAATCAGAGCAGAATAACTGCATGGAATAAACACTGATGTACTGTACCAAACCCACCGGCTTCAGAACTCATGCTTTATTTAACAGGAAGTTTGTTGCATCTTATGTATAGACTGTTTATTGCTTAAAATGTTTAGAAACAATTAATAGGGGACGAGCACAATGTTGATGTACTTCCTGTTGAAACAGGAAACTGGGCTGATATGTTAAGTAATATTAAAGTTAAAATAACTTGCTGTTTGTTGTGCAGGTGGCAGAAACATTGTAGATTCTGTGAGTGTAAGATAATACATATTATTATCTATTATTTGGTCCCTAAATCCTAGAACAACAACATTTTAAATGCATGCATCATCTTTTTTATAGTGGAGTGCAAGAGCAAATATATGGCTCAAGGCTAACAAAACTGATGGAGTAGTTATGGAGCCAAGAATTTAGTGCAATAGCCCTTCAGCTACAAATATACAGTTTTAAACCCTGGAAACAACTGGAAACAGGAGCTTAATGTCTCATGTGTGCATATACTGAGGAAATAACAGTGCAGTAAGTATGAACAGGCATTAGTATACAGTACAGTACGGTACAGTAAAGACAGCACCGAGCCCCAGCCGACTGTGTGGAAACGGGGCGGGGACTAAACGCGCAGCCGCGTCCTTCCGTCTCCCGGAAGGTCATTCTCCGCAACAGACACCGTGTAAACGATCTCCTCCGACCGAGTCGTTTACCGGGACGCTGTAACGTTATATCCGGATTCGGTGGAAACTCGAGGCCTTTGGCGTGATTTGCTGGAAGAGATCCGACACGACGATGAGTTCAGCGGGGTTGGAGAGGCTGCGGATGACGGGCGCGGGCAGAGCCATTGCCGTCCTGACCAGCGGAGGAGATGCGCAAGGTGATGCGACGGTGTTGCGGCACAACGCGCAAACCTGCGACGCGTTTCAAATAAACGCGCAACACGTGCATGCGTTTAAATCACGTTATTTCAATGTGCATGCGTTTAAATCACGTTATTTCAATGTGCATGCGTTTAAATCACGTTATTTCAATGCGTTTCGTGTGTTTTTCATGTGGTTCACATCAGATGTAACCAGATCAACCTTTTCCCGGTTTCTAAAGCGTTTAAAACGAAGTTGTGTAACGTGTTGCTTTGCTTATTATAACCATAAACTAACATTACTATAACGTTGGGGGGCATTGAGTTGAATAAGCTGTAATTATTAAAATATGGAGGGTTTGTTGTTGTTTTCTGAGGTTTATATTTATAAATCAATGTGTTATTTGTTGATTTATGTGGTCTTTGTTATTATAATTGTATTATTGTGGTTTACAAATAATGACAATGACTGTCGTGGTTATTATTCATGATGATGGAGTTTATAACCTGTGACCTGTCAGGTATGAACGCAGCGGTTCGGGCTGTAACCAGGATGGGTATATATGTTGGGGCAAAAGTTTACCTGGTTTATGAGGTAATTCCAACATTTTACACTGATATTTTGTAATATATAAATGGTGAAGCGTTTAGTGTTATTATGGCAAAAGCTGTATGACAGTTACATTTGTGATACGTGATGGTAATACGTTGTATTCATTTCAGGGTTATCAAGGGCTGGTGGATGGAGGAGATAATATTAAACTCGCCAACTGGCAAAGCGTCACCAATATAATTCAACTGGTAAGAACATCAGTCACATTTTTAACAACTTTAAAATACCCAACACACAAGTGTAATGTGTTGCGATTGATGTTTCTTGTTAATATTTAATGTGAAATCTGATGTCCAGGATACTGTCGGTCAATCTCAGTCTGATCTCTCGTCCCGACACAATGACACAACAACTGAAGTTTGATGTAGCCTTTATAATATAGTCTATAAAAACAGCATTGTGATTATTATTATTATATGTCTCTTTTTCATTGGCTCACAGTAACGTTGTCACACATGAACATCACTGCATGCAGGTTAAATTGATGGATCATGTGTCTGTATAAACACTCATGTTCTGTTGATGTTTTCTGATATTGATAAACTGCAACTTTTTCATGCTTTTTGCATCTCTTGTGCAGTTGGTGCAGTTGGTAAACTGGTAAGATGTTCTGCATGTTCTGAGTGCTTTAATTCTGCCTCAGAGAACTGCTCAGGGTCTGAACTTTGACATCTTTAGCATACAGTCTAATGTTTTCTAAATGTTCTTGTGAAATGTTCCAGTAATGTTTTTGGACTAAATTAGGCACATACTAAATCTAGACATTTATTTACTCAACCTGCTTATCTAACAAACGTTCTGTTATCGTTATTCTGAAGTTTTAAAGATTCTGCAATGCACAGTCAAATCTAGTTTGAGTAACTTTAAGACCTGCTAAATATATTTTTCTGTGTATTTAGTTTTGAGGTTTTTAAACCTACAGCAAATTCATTCATAACCAGTAAGCTGTTATTTTTTCATAACAGAGAAACATTTGGAAGAACATTTACTTGATAAGTCATATAAACTTACAAAAACGTCTTCTATGGTGTTATTTGTTCTTTGAAATAACCCCATGGACGTGGGAACTACGAGCTGTTGTGTTAAATAACAGGACACAGGTTTTGAATGATGATGTTAAAACAGCACTTTTTGAATGAGAATGTTGCATTAACTCTGTTGCCCCTCTGAATAACTAGCAGAAGTGTGTTTGTGGGAAGCGGTTTTGCATCTGAATGGCCGGCCTGCTGAGTGCTGAATTCTCAATGCTGAGAGCGTTTGTGATGCTTTCTGCAGACGCAGACGCTCAGCCAGTGAATGTGTGTTTTTATGCATGCGCAGACTGTTTGAGCAGAACGTTGACATGCGTCAATTGCAGCAGTTTGCTTACGTCGGTCTGCAAATGCAAATGCAGCAACGCATTAATGTGGAACATGGCTGTATTTGTGTGTTTCGCTCAGGGAGGGACGGTTATCGGCAGCGCACGCTGTAAAGCTTTCACTCTGCGCGAGGGCCGGTTAGCAGCTGCGTTTAACCTGGTGAAACGTGGTATTTCCAACCTGTGTGTTTGTGGGGGGGACGGCAGCCTGACAGGAGCTAACATCTTCCGCTCGGAGTGGAGTGGTCTTCTGGAGGAGCTGGTGGGGAAAGGTACAAAAACACAATCCCTACAACGTTCTCAGAACATTGGCTGATGTTTTCTAAAAGTTCTCTCAGAGTTATCAAACACATTCTGGAAGTAACGTTAGTAGAATTTTTTTACTCTATATATCATATCATAAATGTTAGTGGAACATAAAATAATTCAAATAAAAGTCAAATATCAAAAGACTGAAAATATTGCAATGTTAAAAATTATATTATTAGCTATCATCAGACCTTAGGCAGCGTTCATTTAAATATGTGTATTTATTTAAAGATCAAGCACACATCTTACATCCGGCTGTTGTTTACAGGTCGGATCACCGCAGAAACAGCCACGAAACACAGTCATCTAAACATCGTGGGGCTGGTCGGCTCCATCGATAATGATTTCTGTGGCACAGACATGACCATCGGCGCTGACTCCGCCCTCAATCGCATCATAGAAATTATTGACGCCATCACCACCACGGCAACGAGGTCAGCGTCACATCATCATTCACACCATATAAGGGCTGATGTTGGGGGGCTGTCGTTCACTCATTTCCTGTTGTGTTCAGTATTTCTGTAATGGGGTAAATCAGACTGACAGGTGATCTGTTCAGACTCGCACACGTTTTTAAACTGTAGAAACTGAGCAGCGTGTTTGATCTCCTGGTCCGCTGAAGTGAACAGGAAACAGGATGACATCTGTTGCCAACAGTAAACATTTGTACTGTTGCACTTCCTGAAGAATGATGTCATCAGACAACCGGCTTGTTAGAAAAACATTACTAAAGACTTCAAGAGAAAACCTAAAAATAATATTCCCACGAATTTTTGATGCTTTGTTTTTAAACATTTGTTTAAATAAATTGAAACACTCTTCAAAACACTCTTCAGAACCAACGCAGTGAAATTATTTACACTTAAAACTGTTCATTTCATTTCAAAAGAAAACTAACTGCTGTTAATACTGCACTTTATAAATTAAGCATAAATGATAAAACCATAAAACTGCCCTGTATTACTGCTGAATGTTAACATATTTACAGTATTACACAGCATTAGTTTAAACACTCAAACCTCATTACAAACCTGTGGACACATTAGGGCATTTTTTAGACCCTGTCGACTGTGAATTCTTGCCTCAGCTTGTTCTGTCACATTCAGGAATGTGCTTGAGTCACTATTTTTAGCATTGTGTAATCTGAGATCTGCACGTAGGCCTCATATACTGTTAACACCCTTTAAATCTAGTAAATCTATATCACGAGTCTCATTACTGTTCCTTATGTTCTTCTGTTTCCCTCAGTCACCAGCGCACATTTGTGCTAGAGGTCATGGGTCGCCACTGCGGGTGAGTCCAACTGTATCTTCTGCTGTGTTTTTGTGGGTCATGGGAAGGCGATGAACTTCAGCTTTCTCAAAATAACTGATGTTCTAACAACGGCCTTGCGAATACTCAACACCCAAGAAACCAATCAGAACACCCTAGCAACCATTAATAACAACCTAGCAACCACTCAGAACCCTTTAGCAACCACTCAGAACACCCTAGCAACCACTTTGAACTCTTTGGAAACCACTTAGCAACCACCCAAAACACTTCAGCAAGCACTCATGACACATTTTTGTGTAGGTATCTCGCCCTGGTTTCAGCTTTGGCATCTGGAGCTGATTGGCTGTTTATCCCTGAAGCTCCTCCAGAGGACGGGTGGGAGGAGCGCATGTGTGCCCGACTGGGAGAGGTGAGGAGACAACATGAAGATCCGTAGATGTTTCTGAATACCTTCATTCAACTTTGTGCAGATTGTTGAAGAAGAAACTTTCACCAGTACGACACCAGTAGTCCTACACTGAACAAGCATCTACATCTAAAATATTGTTCAAATCAACAGAAGCCATGATGAAGGGTCTGTCTATCTTCTCGTTTACACACTGAATGTTGTAATAATAACTCATTGTTGGATTTGTTCACTCAGAGTCGCAGTAAAGGGTCCAGACTCAACATCATCATCATTGCTGAAGGAGCCATCAGCAGAAGTGGAGATCCCATCACCTCCAACTACGTCAAAGATGTGAGTGAAGATCTTCTGTGATGTTCTTCATAACATGTTCTTCTGTGATGTTCCTCTGAATATGTTTTTCTGTGATGTTCTTCTGTGAACATGATAAAACCTTTTAATCTTTTTATATGTTTTTGGTCCAGAATCCAGAATCCAAAACCATTTCAAACTTGCGTTTGTGTGTTTAATTCATTTTCCATTAAATGCATTTTCCAAATTTACTATGGAAAATTTAGTAGGGTTCTAAGGGTTCTAGGTATTAAGGGTTCTAAATGCAATGTTTTTTAATTCAGTGCATCACAAGCGTATTGTTGATTAAATTCACTAGACTGTTGTTTGTACATTCGGGTAGCTGGTCGTGTCACGGTTGGGGTACGACACCCGGGTGACCGTTCTGGGTCACGTTCAGAGAGGTGGAACCCCTTCAGCCTTTGACAGAGTTCTGGTAAGTTTTGCTGAAACCCTCAGAACTATTTGGGTTATATAATTATAACTTTGCATTTTACGGCTGTCATCAGTAACAATATTCATACAGATCAAACAAAAATATTGCTAATCATATAAAAACAAACATGCTAATAAAGGTTTTAGCTTTATTTAAATACTTTATTTAAATGTCTCGCTGTTCAGAGCAGTAAGATGGGTGTCGAAGCGGTGGTTGCTCTGCTGGAGGCGGAGCCAAACACTCCTGCCTGTGTGATTGGTCAGTCGGGTAACCAGGCTGTGCGGCTGCCGCTGATGGAGGCAGTTGAGATGGTAACAGTCACTGAAGATTTTCTGAACTTAAAGAATTAACACTCATTTCTGACAAGAAAATAAAATCCATTGACTGGAAATTATATTTTATATTCTAATTATGTTCTATATATTACATTCTAATTCTTAATTCTAAATGTTAATTCTGTAGTCTTATTTTCTCAAGTAAGAAAATAATAGTATAGTACAGTACAGTACAGTATAGTACAGTATAGTATAGTATAGTACAGTATAGTATAATACAGTACAGTATAGTGCAGTATAGTATAATACAGTACAGTGTAGTATAATACAGTACAGTATAGTGCAGTATAGTATAATACAGTACAGTATAGTATAATACAGTATAGTACAGTATAGTATAGTACAGTATAGTATAATACAGTAAAGTATAGTACAGTATAGTATAATACAGTACAGTATAGTACAGTATAATACAGTATATTACAGTACAGTATAGTACAGTATAGTACAGTACAGTATAGTACAGTATAGTACAGTACAGTATAGTATATTACAGTACAGTATAGTACAGTATAATACAGTATAGTACAGTATAGTATAATACAGTACAGTATAGTATAATACAGTATATTACAGTATAGTACAGTACAGTATAGTACAGTACAGTATAGTATAGTATAGTATAGCGTAGTAGAAATGTGTTTTCTAACATTCTCATTAAATATCTGTGACATCTTATCTAAACATAAGCTTGTGAGATCCTGGCTTCTCTAATATTTAACATAAAGATCAATTTTCTGCTTTCATTGAAGACTAAAGAGGTGCAGAGAGCCATGAATGAAAAACGCTTTGAAGAGGCCATACAGTTACGAGGAAGGTGAGATCTGCTTTAAACGTCACATTACATACATTATCAGTGTCTGTTATTATAGGTGAAAGGTGCTGAGCTGCATGTTAATGAGTGGGACAGATTAAATGATGGATAAATGACACGTGTTAATGATGTGTTAATGTGTTCACAGGAGCTTTGAGAACAACTGGAGCATTTATAGGTTGCTGGCCTATCAGAAACCTGCTCAGACAAAGGTGAACATTTACACACATTCAGTTCAATTAATGTGACGTCATCGTCGCCCGATGCAGCAAACGTGACTGTGCTGTTACTTCACAATGATTGTTTATTTGTGCTAATCAGTAAGCATTTAAAATGCTGCATTAAATTCAGTGCTAGTCATTTAAAATGCTGATTCAACTGATCCCAGATCAGCTGTTTCCATTTGTCTGAGGTCTCTCTTCAAACCAAACGTATATGTACAACATAACATAAAATGATGAATGTTGTTGTATTATTGCAAATGCTGTGGTTCTCATAAGACACACACACACTCGTCTGTATTCATCTGTATTGTGATTTAAGAGCGGGCATTCGTTGGCTGTTCTGAATGTGGGGGCACCAGCGGCTGGTATGAACGCCGCAGTGAGGTCTGCGGTCAGGATGGGACTGGCCACTGGACACCGGGTTTACGTCATCAATGACGGGTTTGAGGGTCTGGCCAGCGGGGCTGTAAATAATCCTCTATGTTCTTATATTAATAAATTGCCTCATATGGAACTTTCCTATAATTCACAGGCAACAGGAACAGTGTGTGTGAATTGTGTGTAAAGTGTTTGTACTTTAATTTTTGTCAAAGGTCAATGAAGTGTCCTGGAACCATGTAGGGGGTTGGACCGGACAGGGGGGGTCGCTGTTGGGAACCAAACGGTCAGTCGCCTTTAAAAACTCTGGATCTGCCTGGAATCTTTTCCTTTGTTAAACCACAACCTCACATTGTGCTGTTGTACCCTTAATGTTTTTCCAGAACACGTCCGAGCACCTGCATGGAAAAACTGGTGGAAAATCTCAACAAGTTTAATATCCAGTCGCTGCTCATCATCGGTGGATTTGAGGTACGTAAAAATTTTATTTTTTCATTTTTAATGTTGACAAAATGTTTTAAAATTAAGGTGACTGTGAATGTTAAAGTCCTAAAACTGAAATAATACTAAATAAATTTTGCTTTAATAAAATAAATCAATAAATAAATCTAAAGTAAATAATACATTTTGCTGATGTTATATTTGAAGTGAAATTCCATGTCATCATATAAAACCAGGAATGTCACGTGCAAAACAACATGCCTGGTTTACCCCGTTTGTTCCGCATGTTCCTATTGTCTGTCATGTTTATATTAAATACATTTCTGTGCTCTGGTTGTGCTTAATGCCCCTCCAGGCTTATGAGGGGGTACTGGAGTTAGTTGAAGCCAGGGGCAAATACGATGAATTATGTATTCCCATGTGTATTATTCCTGCCACGATCAGCAACAATGTGCCCGGCACAGACTTCAGTTTGGGGGCAGATACTGCAGTAAATGCTGCCATGGCTGTAAGTACAAGAGATCTGTTATTCACTAACTAACAGTCTAGACTGGATTATCAGTTTAATGCATTCAGATTCTCAGTCATTCTGATGTGAAGTGAATCTCTTTCTGAAGAGCTGTGATAAGATCAAGCAGTCAGCCACAGGGACCAAGAGAAGGGTCTTTGTGGTGGAGACTATGGGGGGATTCTGTGGTTACCTGGCAACCATCACCGGCATCGCTGTTGGTGCTGATGCTGCATATATTTTTGAGGAACCTTTTAACATCCATGATCTCAAGGTCAGTACTGAGTTTAATCTATAGCTGAGTTTTAACCTATAGCTAAGTTTTAACCTATAGCTTTAACCTATAGTTGAGTTTAAATCCATAGCCTTAACCTATAGCTCAGCCCAGTGATCATTATATAAAGGCCTGCACAGCAGCTATATAGAAAATGGGTGACTTAATATAATTAGCAAACATTGTTAACACACATTCATGCAGTTAAAAAATTATGCATGCGTTTATAAATATTTATATTTGAATAAATTAACTGTGGCCTCTCAGCTCACAATTTTAGGTTGTAAAACATTTTCCCAATGTTTCCAATCAGTTACAATAACATTAAAAATGCTATTTTAAAACTACAGTATTATCGTTGTTGCTTGGGTATGAAAATGTTATTCAAAGTTTTTTAATTCTGGAACTAACAACTTTAAAATGACGTCTTTATGTTCATGTGTGTTTATGTTGGTCTTCTGTTTTTCCAGACGAATGTGGAACATCTGACAGAGAAGATGAAGAAGGACATTCAGAGAGGACTGGTGTTGAGGTGCAGTAATGAACATCATGAAACCATGATGATCTAGATCAACCTGAGACCCAGTCTAGACTCTTGAAATCCTGAAAGCTGCTCTATTTTCAGGAATGAGAAGTGTCACGAGCAGTACACCACAGATTTCATTCATAAGCTGTACTCTGCTGAAGGGAAAGGCATCTTCGACTGCAGAGTGAATGTTCTGGGACACCTTCAACAGGTACATGCAGAACCTCTGATGTGGGCTGCAGAACCTCTGATGAAGCAACTTAGAGTGAATTTTGTTTATCATAATGTATAATCTGTCTCTTATGTTGAATAGGGTGGCTCTCCAACACCCTTTGACAGGAACTATGGCACTAAACTGGGAGTGAGGGCTGTTCAGTGGCTAACAGAGAAGATGACCGGCGCTTTTAGACAAGGTAAGAGAATGTTTGTGTCACCTGAGAAGAAGTTTTAGATGAGAGTTGCTGCTGCAGAAAGAAGTGTTTGTGGAAGAATTTGAAACTCCTGTAAATAAATCTATGTGTGTGGCAGGTCGTGTGTTTGCTAACGCTCCAGACACAGCCTGTGTTATTGGACTCTACAAGAAAGCTCTGACTCTTAGTCCTGTGACCGAACTGAAGGACCAGACAGATTTTGAGTGAGTTAAACTTTCAGTAATGTATAGTGTTTTTGATATATGATAGATAACTTAAAAAACATTCTGCTAATGCTCAAGAACGTTTCTGATAACTTTAAGAAACATCTTTTAGAGAACATTAGCCTGTACTCTATGTTAATGTTCTGCAGACACAGAATGCCCAAAGTTCAGTGGTGGATCAATCTGCGTCTGATGCTGAAGATGTTGGCGAAACATCAGACCTCCTTCAATGAATACGTGATCGGAGAGATAGAGCACGTGACACGTCGCTCCCTCAGCATAGACACTGGATTTTAAAAACACCACTGCTGACATCATCAGACCCGCATCAGACATCATCAGACCCGCATACTGTACTGTAACTACTGTAAATCTGCCTGATTCTCTAGTAGGAAGCTAAACCATGGCGTAAAAAATTGTGCCTAAACTTGAGTGTGATGTAACAGCTTGTATTGGAAGCCTGTGTTTGCAGATTTCCAGTCGTCACATTTGAGTTCAATAGCTGGATCATTTCTAATAATCACACTGCCTGCAATAAAAACACCTCATGGCTTTTAATTTAAATGATATATATCCTAATATTGTCTTTTATTTTCTTATGGATTTCTGTTTTTAAAATTATAATGAGAACATTAAATACAGACAAAACAAGAATTTTTATTTTATTGTCACTGTAGCAGCTTATAGCTGATTGGTCCGGGATTAGTGGATGTCAGCTTTGACACTATAAAATAAAACGCTAGCTTTTATCGTGCAATGCGACGCTGGTCACTTTTACTGCCAACACACTGTTTTTCTTAAAACCAGATCAAAGATAGTCTTTGACTGCATATATTTTAACAAACGAAAAGATTCAGTTGTCTAGAGATTTCATCTTATGTTCAGACAAACTTTAATAAACATTCATAAATTAAACAGTTTCACTGCTGGCATAAATCTGGTGCTTTGACTGTTAAATGTTTAAACACGCATTTGTGGTTGTGAGCCTCATTTTCAGTAAGTGACTGTAGTGTTTTGTGTCTATACAATGTTGTTTATGTACGCCTGTGGTTTATTCTAGCATTGCATGTTTAACGTTTACGGTTATAACACGTATACAGCCATTGTTGCAATATACTGTTTGCAGTTATTGTTTTTCTGAAGAACTGTAAAACTGCAATACATTAGCTTGTCATTCTTAGAGAAGTCAAAATAGTATTTCCTGTTTACATTTAAATGAATGTAACCATACAGCTGAATGTCATATTAACAGTCATCTTTCATGCCATTAAAGAAAAATACATATGTATTAAAATATATAATAAAATGTGTATTTAAAAAAGAGTTTTTGAAGGTTGTCTGTATTAGCAGTCATGACACAGCACTGCAAATACATGTACTCCAGACATACAGGAAATTACAAACATTTCTATTGTCTCTGTAATAACAAAATACATGTTTTAGTTGAAACAAAACTACCCTGTAACTGAGTTACAACCCAACAAACTACAACTACAAACCCCCACAAACTACCAGTACAACTTATGTACCACCCATTGAAGTTTCTCTGATGGGATCATGACACCTGGAGGTCGGTGATGGAAGTGCAGATTGTGTGATTTTTGTGCAATAAAAATCAATAATGTGTCTGTGTCACGACATGCTTCTGTTTAACTTTTAATCAACTTTCTTATATAACTTTTGCGTTTTTTTACTTCTTTAGCAAACTTTCATTGTTAGTTGCATTTTCCTTTTTCCACAAACTTCTGCATGTTTGCATGCAAAAGGTTAAAAACACAAAAAAACACAAAAGTACAATATTTATCATGTCAAAAAATCGCTCTTAACTTTCAACGCAAAGAAATTTGTTTCACAAATTCACTACAAAATGCAACGTCATCGTTTCCGCTTCTCGTTGGTCAAACCTGTGGGCGGGACTTTTAACTTTCCCTCCTCTGATTGGTGGAGACAGAAGTCCCAGATTCGATGGGCGGGGCTTACATCCATTGTGGCCCGAGCGCATCTGGCCCGTAACGCGTCACTAATGGACATTAAATATAACTAAACATTTGACAAGAGTGTTTTTAATATGTGCATCTTTTAGGTAAGACTTTAATACGTATGAGTTTATCGGTAGCTTTTCTTTCGCTGTGATTTGTTGTGATTTGAGCCCATCACAGATCAGCTGAACAACATCCGTCTGACTCTCGCATGTGTTTATTTACAATAAACAGCGACCGGAAATGGCTTAAAAATGAACGATTTTTAAGTTGAGATGTCAAACGACCCAACAGTGTCTTTTAAAGGTCTTCACCACTTTGTTGTCGTCTGTTCATCTTTGTTTCTGTGACAATGGAGCTGCTTTATGTGAAGCGACAGGACGGAGGGGTGTATCGTTGTATGGTGGCTTATGTTTCGTATAAGTTTGGGTTATTATGACACACTGATGTTCCTGTAGTCCTGGATGCTTGTTGGTTAATACTAATAACTGATACTCTGTCTCCCACAGGAGTGTCATGTGAAACAGTCTTCTAGTTTTTACTCAAATTCATTACAAAGCTTGGGAGACACGACCATTGGATGATGGAGCAGATCCGAGCAGAGAGCCCTCAGTTGGAGTCTTTAAGATCTGAGACGTCTGCAGGGCACATCGATGAAGGAAACGGTGGCACCAGCACACGCAGGAAGAGAAGAAAGCGTGAACCTCGTCCAGAGTCCATCATCGTGTACCGCTCAGACCCCGAGAGAGCAGCAGAAGAGGGGCATGATGGAGATGTTGAGGATGCTGAGAGATCTACAGAAGAAGGAGCAACATTTCTGAACAACCCAACTGGTGAAGGTGAAGCTATGTCACATCTCAGCACATCTGTGCGATTGACACAAACCCAGTTACTGTAGCAAAACCTTCAGCTTTGTGTCTTTTTATATGATAAAACAGCAGATACAGTGTTCAGAATGTGCAATGTGGTTTTAATGATGTTTGTCTGGTTGTCAGATGTTGGTGGGAGATAGTATGTTTGCATGTTTTAATACAGTTGTAAAGTTAGTGAAGTTTAAACAGTCAGATTTATAAAACAATACACACACAAATGTGCTGATCAGATGTTTAGGGTTCTTGTTAAAAATAAAGGTTTCCCTAATGTCAGAATTCTTCAGAAAGATTTACGGAGTGCTTTTAAAAGTTACTGCATGTTTTCATAGCACAACAAACTTTGTTCTTCAGAGAACAAGAGAAGTTGAATTTAATTCCCTCATGAATGAAACGTTTTAACCCCATCAGGTTGGAATCTACCTCCAGACAGCCGCTACGTGACGCTAACGGGGACGATCACACGGGGCAAGAAGAAAGGACAGATGGTGGACATCCACGTCACGCTGACGGAGAAGGAACTGCGGGAGATGGCGAGATCAAAGGAGCGTCTGGATGCCGAATGTGAGGCACGAGAGGGATCCAGGCGCTCCTGCGGTTTTGGGATTTCTCAAGGTCCCCACATCGTCCTCTGGAGTCTGTCTTGTGCTCCCATCGTCTTCGTACTGTCCTTCATCACCTCCTTCTACTACGGAACTCTCACCTGGTATAACATTTTCCTGGTGTACAATGAGGAACGGACGTTTTGCCACAAAATCACCATCTGCCCCTTCCTGATTATCTTCTACCCCGTGTTGATCGTGGCGGTGTCGCTGTCGCTGGGGCTGTACTCAGCCGTTGTTCAGGTGTCCTGGGCGTTCGGCGAGTGGTGGGTCTCAGTCAGAGATCTGGAGAAGGGATTCTGCGGCTGGGTTTGTGGGAAGCTCGGGTTGGAGGATTGTTCCCCCTATAGCGTCGTTGAGCTTCTGGATTCAGACACGATCTCAGGAAGTCTACAGGGAAAAAATCTGCAAACCTCTTCGGTGTAAGAAGGAGTTAAGAGGCTTTTTTTTCAGACGACGGAGGTCTTCTAGTTGATCCTGTTTTAATTACTGGCTCTGTTCCAACATCTGCCTACAAAAGCAGCATTTTAACGCATAATAGGTGTGTTCTCAAATTGTAAGGCAGCATCACACGTATTCAACGAAAATGTTATCATTTGAAAAAGAAGCGTCTAATTAACATTGACTCTGTTTATCCCAGTACAGTATGTGTGTGTGCTGTGTGCTTTAACACTGTCTGGAGGGTTGTGCCGTATAATAAGACAGCTCACAGGGTTTTGAGACAGAGCCAAAATACCAAATTAACCCCATATCAAAAGTTTATTTCCGTGTCTTGGCATGACAAATTTTTAGTAATGTCTGTCAACATTGACTGATCGTGTGTGATAATGCCTCATAAACACTTTTTGGGCTTTTTAGATCATATTTTTTTGTTAATGTATATGAACAGTATTTTTACCCAAATTTCAGAGTTAAGACAGAAACCAAGTGACCAACAAAACATAATTATTGTTTGTCACAAGTTGAGACGAAACCTTTTAAAGACAATTTTTTATTAAAATAAATAATATCATCATTACTGGTTAGTTTGTTTTGATGAAAAATGGTTAAATAAAGAGAAAATTTAGTAGCATTATTTAGTTTTGTTTAGTCTTTTGCTTATCATCAAAGTCATGTTATATCAAGTTTAAAGCAATGTTTTCTGTTTTACACGTAACCCTTTGAGTCATGTATTTAAAATATTTATTCTTTGCTATTGTATTGTATTTATTTTGATCTTGTGGTGACTTGAGCTTTCTCTCTGTCAGAGAGCTTCAGAACTGAAGAATACAGCTTTTCATAAACCTGTGTAAAATAAAGCCATATATACAATGGACATAAACTCTGACACTTTGTGTGATTGTGACCCAGTATATTTTTAAAGTAGGTTTATTTTATGTACTAAACACTGATATGATATTTGTATATACATATATCTGTGTGTGTGGACTGGGCTAAACCTTTATTCCAAAACTAATTTTCTTGACTTGCAACAAGATTTAAAAACTCCTTTTAAATTGTTATATCAAATGCATCATGATGAATAATATTTATGAACAATAAAATGTGACTTTTCAGCGGTTGTTTTTTCTTTATCCTTTCACTTTTATCACAGTGATGTTCATAACAGAAGATAAATTAGTATCACTATACAGGTTTGTATATAGATTGTTTCACAATTAACTCAATAGCTAAAAAAGTTATTTATATATGTGTGTGTGTGTGTGTGTGTGTGTGTATAGACTACTTTTATAACACATATTAAAAACATATAGTTTGCATGTTTAAAACATATGCATTTACATGTATATGTACGTATTCAGGCTGTGTTTCATCTGTGTAATATTTAATGTGTAATATGTGCTGAT
The DNA here is from genome assembly GCA_036877545.1 of Yasuhikotakia modesta. Classification (NCBI taxonomy): domain Eukaryota; kingdom Metazoa; phylum Chordata; class Actinopteri; order Cypriniformes; family Botiidae; genus Yasuhikotakia; species Yasuhikotakia modesta. The sequence continues at coordinate 26,276 of JBAJNP010001189.1, forward strand.
TTTTCTGTAAGTAAAGATAAATATTTGGTGCAACTCCGAGGCGGAACCTCGTGTTGTCGCTCGTATCCGGCCGGATCAATAACAGCAACACACCGGCAGTCATGGCGCGAGCGGCCAAGGTAATAAACGCATTAATAATCTTCACAAACTTTCATTATATAATAACCAAAGCAACTTATTTAAATAACATGCATAACTGTTTATAAATGTAGTGCATGATTATAGTTTAACATTAATATCTGACTGGAGACTTCGTGCATGAACAGTAAAGTTTTTACCACTTCCTTGTTAGTCCTGAAATGGTTTTCATAAGTTAATCAAAAAGATGAAATATTATAATTGTGCAATAATATTTGTCATTTAGTTTTTGGAAATAAAGTCGTATTTAAATAGTAAAAGAGTAAAATAAAAGTATATAAAAGATGTATATAAAAGTAAAGGAGACATTATAATGATGTTCATAAATGCATCAATCTCCCATCTGCACGTAATGCATCATTCATCATTGACTCATATTTGTGTCATTATTATTATATCACGTGGTTTCAAGCGTTTATTTGCTTGTTTTGTTTATAAATGTGTTTTTTAATCTCTTTAGTCTGCGTTGGTGCTTTGTCTGGATGTTGGTTTCTCTATGAGCAACTCAGAACCGGGTCAGGAACCCCCCTTTGAACAGGCCCAAAAAGTCATCCAGAAATTTGTCCAGCGTCAGGTTTGAATAGTTATTTATGTTTATGTAAAACTTGCATCTTCTGGTTGTCATATTGACAGCAGAATAATTCAGTTCCTGTATGTTGCAGGTGTTTGATGAAAACAAGGATGAGGTGGGGCTGGTGCTGTTTGGTACCGATGACACCAAGAACCGTCTGGCCAAAGACGGTCAATATCAGAACATCACGGTCCAGCGGCATCTCATGATGCCCGACTTTGACCTTCTGGAGGAGATACAGAATGAACTTCAGCCTGGTGGACAGCAGGCGGATTGTATCCTGTTCACATTTTACTGCTTCTAATGCTGTATTTGTTATATTCGCATGTTCTGTTGTCACTAAATACTGCTGATTATAAGAGACCCTTGACTCAGTTATCAGGGCTTGACGCTCTTGTTGTTTGCATGGATCTTCTGCAGCACGAAACCATGTGAGATGTTTCTTCACAAATCTGTTGTTTAATTGTTTTGCTCTGGAGGAGTTTCCGTGCTGATGTGACGCTCGTCTTTCATTATTTAGGGGAAAGAAATACGATCGTCTGAACATTGCGCTGTTGACGGATCTGAACGTACAGACCTGTGAAGACCAGCTTGATGTTATCATTGAGAACCTGAAGAAAGCTGGAATCACGCTGCAGTTCTTGTAACTAACATTTATGGAGAACCTCACAATGTTGTTTTGAAATGGATTCAGAAACAGAACTCAGTAGTTTCTGTTTTATTTGCACAGCTTGCCGTTTCCCGTGAATGAAGACCAAGGAGATGGAGGCGGGAGAGGATCCGGGTCGGCGGCAACACCCCATCGCCCGGGAAAGGGCTTGAGTCGACAGCAAACCCATGGTCTGGAAATGGTGAGGAACATCATGACTGCTCTGGATGAAGAGGACGGTTTGGAGGAGGTCCACACCTTCAGGTCAGACATTGAATGACTGATTTACATATTTCACACACAGAAGATGTGATGCATTGATCAAAAACGTGTTTGTAAATGCGTTGCTGCAGTGACGCCCTGGAGAAACTCTCCATCTTCAAGTGCATCGCCCGGAGGCCGATGGCATGGCCCTGTCAGCTCACCATCGGAAGCTCGTTGACCATTCGTATCGTCGGATACAAAGCGGTGAGTTCTTCTAGATCGTTCTAAAGGAGAACGCATGAGGGTCGGTGAGGGTTCTGCAGCTTTCTGCTGTAGCTTATGGTGCGTTTGGTTCTCGTACCGCAGGTGACAGAGGAGAAGGTGAAGAAGACGTGGACGGTGGTCGATGCTGAGAGCCATCAGAAAGATGATGTCAAGAGAGAGACGGTTTACTGCCTGAACGATGATGATGAGACTGAAGTGCCGAAGGAGGACACGATTCAAGGTGATCGCGGGCCACTGGAACGGTCTGTTTATGTTATAAATGTTCTGGCTGATCCAGTCGCATGTGGGCATCAATGCAAGAGTAGATGTTTCATAAAGAATAAACCAGGGTTTTCAAGCAAGCTTTGAAATGAAAGGAAGCTTTAAAATAAGCTAAAACAACTTAAAGGGCTTTTAAATATGGTTGTGAATAATGGGAGGGCTTTAAACTATTAAGATCCACCTTTAAGATCAACTGTAGTGTAGACATACACACTGATGTTATACCAATGTTTTAATAACGTTTATTTTGTGTTTGCCTCAGGTTATCGTTACGGAAGTGACATTGTTCCATTTTCTAAGGTGGACGAGGACCAAATGAAATATAAATCTGACGGGAAGTGTTTCTCAGTGCTTGGCTTCACTAAGCAGGAGCTGGTAAGATTTGCTCCATTAGATGGTGCTGTGCGTCAAACTGAAGACGCTTAAATAACAGCCAGTTCATTCAGGGACCCGCATTAATGGAAACGTTTGTGTGTCTGTATGACGTAGATTCGTCGTCATCAGTTTATGGGGAGTCAAGTTGTCAAAGTTTTTGCCCCCAGAGATGATGAGGTAATCATGCGTGTTATTGTGAAGTGATGCTGGCATTTGCCGTCTACAGTTTATTATATTGTGTTTGTGTGTATGTTGTGTTTTGTTGTGTTCCCAGCATGCAGCAGTCGCTCTCTCTTCTCTGATTCGTGCTCTCGATGCTCTAAAGATGGCGGCAATAGTGCGTTACGCTTATGATCGCCGTAGCAACCCGCAAGTTGGTGCGGCCTTCCCCTGCGTTAAAGAGAAATATGAGGTATGTGGGTATAAAGCAGAAAATGTTGATGTGATGTAAAATCACATTCCTCATCCACATCTCCTGCCCTCAGTGTCTACTGTACGTTCAGCTGCCGTATATGGAAGACCTCAGACAGTTTACCTTCCCAATGTTGGAAAACAACAAGAAGTTTGTGCCCTCTGGTGAGTTCATGCCCCCTTCGACATACAACACTTACAGTTAGTGTTGACAAAACCTTCCTGACGTTACACATTCAAGCCACGCTTATAAATGACAGATTGCTGGTTGTGTGTTTAGTTAAATATCACATGTAGGCCATCATCAATTTTAATGGGAATATCTGTGTGTGATTGTGTCTTCAGAGACGCAGCTGTCATCGGTAGACGCTCTTATCGACTCCATGATGCTCATGGAAGAGGATGAAGATGGAGAGGCCGTGGACACGTTTAAAACCAACCACATTCCAAACCCGCAGTTCCAGAGGCTGTACCAGGCATGATGGGGGACGGGGGGGTGTTATAATATCTGAAATGTTTTGTTACATCTTCGTATACAACTGTATAAAATCTCTATCTAAGCTCATGTGGTCGTGTTGCGTTGATGTCCACGTGTCTCAGCGTAACGTGTTATTGATCTGCGATTGGCTCGTGTCTGCAGTGCTTACATCATCGCGGTTTGAACCCTGACGCCCCCCTCCCATCCGTGGAGCCCTGGCTGCAGAGGTTTCTAGAGCGCCCCCTGGCTGTGAGCGCCCGCTGTCAGGCTCAGCTGCGAGACGTTCAGAAGCAGTTCCCGCTGAAAGAGGTGTTGAAACGGAAAGAGCAGAAGACCAGTGCAGATGTGTTTAGAAGCTGGTGAGAACGGGTCGAATCGNGGGTGGGAGGGGGGTCTGTTTGTAACATGTGACACTAGAAACGTCTGTTAGCGGAGACTAATGTAATGTTAATATTACAGCAGATGTTTTTAAGTAGCTGTCAGGACTGAAATAACATCTAATAATAAATAGTCATTTGGTTTGTGTGGATGGTTGAAATATAATGTAGAAATGTTTATTTAGGTTAGCGTTACAGAACAGCTTGTGTGTTTGTTTGTAGTGCTGAACAACCCGATGCAAAGAGAGCCAAAGTGACTGAAGAGACAGAGTTTAATCTGGCTGAGATAACTGAGGGAAACGTCACATCGGTGAGACTGACACAAACGTTTCATACCCCTCTACACCGAAACGTTTAACCTGGTTTATAATTCATAAAACTTTAATGTCATGCAAACATTCAACCAATCTTTTATTGGTTGTGTTCTAAAACTCAGTGAGCTGTTACACTGTAAACTCCATAAACTCTTATTGACTCTGTATTTTTTGCTTTATATAGCATGACATTATTTTAGCAACTTGCTAATAGCTAACTTTAATGCTAAAGGAATCGGTTGTAAAACGACTTCATGTTAGTGATTTTTGACTATGTAGGAATGATACTGCCTTAGTAGTTAGCAGACACCAAGACAGCTCACTAGGTTTTGGAACGGAGCCATTATTTTAATACTGTCTCAAGCACAAGGTATTAAGATTTCTAACAGGCAGTTTGTTTCTCAGGTTGGCAGCGTGAATCCAGCGAGAGATTTCCAGATGTTGATTAGACAGAAGACCATGTCTTTCGATCAGGGTGAGGTTTGATTTTACAAACCCCCATCACTCGTTTCAACCAATCACAGCACAGCGCAAATCAATATCAACCGATATTGTGTCAAACACAGTTTTATTCACGGTAGAAATGAAACCATTACCTCCTGTTGTCTTATATTCTGTTCCTATAAGACTGAGGTACTGTTGCTCATGTTTTTTAATCTCCTGGTATGTTTGCAAGGCTTGTTAACACGGCTGCCATGTCAAACTCTTTTGCTCGCTGTGTGAGGGTGAATCGTTGTTAATCCTTCAGTGAACGCTGTTGATTGTGGATATTAGACACAGTTTATGTTGTTGCCACAGTTGCTTTGACAGTCATTGTTTTCTAACCTTGACAGCGTGTCAGCAGTTGACCCACAGGATTGAGCAGTTGCTGGGCAACCGGAGCTCGGAGTACTACATGAAAAGCATCACCTGTATCCAGGCCTTCAGGGAGCAGTCCGTCACCGTGAGCTCCCAGTTCAACTCTATATTCAATCAGAAATCGATTGTTGTCAGTGTGTGTGGAGAACCGCCGCCAGTGGCCATTAATTGGGGTAGATGCAGAGTCTCACAGCTAGACTGAACTCAGCTGGTGTCTGAATGGTTTTAAATTGCTCCTGTAAGACAACATCATCTGTAGACTGATGCTGTAGCTAACAGCAGATGCTTGCTGAAGGATTTCCTGCCCTCTGATCTTAATTTAATCATTCTCATCAGTTTTGTCTCCTCTGCTCTCATGCCAGTAAAGACACTAGATGCATCGATACCCTTTAAATTTGATGACGCTTGAATTTATGTGTGACATTATCTCATTTATGCAACAACCTTTGAACCCGTGACACCAGGACTGGTATGATTATTAGCATTCTGAAAACATCTGTTATCGCTCCTGACTGTGTTTTGCTCATCAGTGTGGAAACGCAGAACTGTTCAACAGCTACATGGAGTCACTGAAAAGAAGCATTCCAGACCGAAACCTTCAGGAATTTTGGGATCTGCTCATCCAAGGTAGAAAAAGACTTATTATGTCTTTTAAAAAAAGTCTTGATTATGTTTTTGGGGTGGGTTTTATTTAAATTCTAGGGATCATGACATCATAAACCCAGGAAGAAGAGAGCTGTAGTTCCATGCAGCCATTTTTGTAGTCCTTAAAAAGTGATTTCTGTTAAATATCTCGTCATTGAACTTTGAGTGTTCTAGTTTGCAGACATTGTTTATGCTCAAACAGCAACATTACACACTAACTTAAGTTTGAAAAGTGACTTAAGTCTGTGGCTTGTGTTGCAGACGCTCTCACGCTGATCAGCAGCGATGAGGTCGAGACCAGCACCTTCTCCAAACAAGATGCAGACCAGGTATCACTGACAGCTTCCCATCACATCATGTATAACATTCACTGATGCGTTCATGAAGCTCTCATCACCTGCAGTGGTCCACAGATGTGGCTGTTGTATGATGTCATTCATCTAAGACTTGTTATCTTGTTAGTTTCTGGCAGCTGAGCAGAAGCTGGAGGTTCAGGTGAGCTCAGCACAGGAAGATGATGGAGATGTGGATGATTTGGTGAGTGATTTATGGTCGTTTTTATGGTCTGTCTTTTTTGAGCGATTTATGGTCTGTCTTTTTTGAGGAGTCACTAGTTTTGACAGGCTTGTACAATAAGATGCATTTGCCTCTAAGTGTTTCCTGTGATTATTATTTATTTGTTTGAGGAATGAAATTGCTCATCTGTTATTAGAGATGTTATACTTTTCTTTAGCAAAAGCGTGGTTGTGCTTTGAGTTGATAACTGTTATTTTTCACACAGTTGGACATGATGTAAAAACAGATCTTCAGATCTTCTCCATCAGGCATCTTTTCCTGAGTGGAACGCTGAACTCTCAGGAGGCTTTCAAAAGTTAATCTCTGTATCATCATGCGTTGCTTTCAAAGTTTTCCCTGTAATAAATGCTCCATAACTGAGGCTCCAGATTTTGCCATTTTGCTAGGGTATGTTTACCTAAGACTCAAATTGCACAAAATTGTCTGTATTTCAAAACTAAATGTACTTGTCTGTTTTTGTCATAACAGCAGAGATTCACGTTCTTAAAATAAAAGCGCACACAAAAAATTCTGTTTCCTGATTATAATTTCCATTAGTCCTGAAGGAAAATTCACTCTTGGCTTATAAAGACATGAAAGGTAATTAAAATAACCTACTACAAAGTTAATGAAGCACCTTTTTGTTGGTGCGTGATCTGCTGAGAACATCCTAACAGCTTCTGAATTACAATCAGCAATGTTTCTTTCAAAGCACATTACAGATTTACAGATTTGTCCTAACTTGAACGTACATCACTCACGTGAGATCTCTCCCATATACCACGCGGCTCGCGGTAACCACGTTTGTCAGGCTTCAAAAAGTAATTGAGACGCTGCCATCAGATTTGAGGCGGTGCCGCAGCGTTGCAGATCTCCGTCTAATCAACAGGGAGGAATCTGGCGTGATGCTGTGACTCCATCTGACGCAGAGAGTCATAAACATAGCTCATAAACCCTCGTTTTATGTGCGACATGTCTAGGGTTGATGAATTGTAACGTCTCGGAAAACAAAAGGAATAAAAGAATTTGAGGCTGTTTGGTGTTGATGATATTTCTCAGTTTGCTTCTCCTCCCATCAGGAGTTTGAGGGAACATTTAAGCTCTCCAGCCTCCCCCAGATCTTCTAAACGTACTGCAGCAGTTCAGTGTGGATGAAGCTGGTGTCTAAACCTGCTTAAACCAGCTGTGTGAAGATACAGTCACAGGATCAATCAATGGTAGATCAACGTCTGTCGAACTTTCCTGTTTTCTTCATCCTATACTAGTTTACACTCATTAAAAAGCTTTAATTCATTTTTAAAAGTATCTTGCAGATTTAATAAGTGACAGATAATTTCTGCCGAAAGGTCACCTAACAAAAATGTGGAAGAACTTCATACTGACTCAGATTTGCCATTTATTTTATTTTCTCACGAGAAAAACGAGGTGTTAAAAAAGTCACTTCTGGTAGATGTTTCTGACATTCAGAAGATAACATCACTGCACACAGAAATGTGACTCAGAACAGCAGAAATAATAAACGTTATCCACGTGTCATGAGAAGCGTCCGACTTCCTGTCAGAACTGACTTTTTTCATTTGTTTTTTTCCCAAAGTTTTTTATTTTGACTGATCGTTCAGCTGCTGGAGTTCAGACGTCTTGAGGAATCATTCATCAAAACTTTCCAATTTCTGAGGTACTTTATACTGTACATCACTTGAACTGTATTTGTGTTGTTGCTGTGAGAATGACGGATACATCAGGATGTGATTATTAGCCGTCCATCTGTTTATTACAAATGTATACAAATTATAAACAAGTTTAACACAAGCTGTAAGGTGTGAGACATAAGAGGCTCCGCTGGGGTTATAAAATCATTTCATTTCCTAATTCCAGATCTGTTTATGATTAAAAAATGCCAAGAGCAAAGATCACAAGAGAAACTAATTAAAAATAAATGATCAAAATAAACAGTCTTTTCCTATAGGTTAAAGCTCTAAATGTCAGCATGTTTGATTGTATTTTGCAGCTCATCCAATCAGAATTTAGAGTTGGAATTATTTATAATTTCTATAATTTTTAGTGGTTTACATTTCCAGAGTCCTATTATGAAACTTGAAAGGTAATAGAAAGAACTTTTGAATTGAAGAAGTATTTTAATTTGAACATTTTTAATATGAATAAAACAAGTGCAGTTGCTTTTAACAGCTGCACCTGTAGCACAAGGAAGAGTGTGTGTGTGTGTGTGTGTGTGTGTGTGTGTGTGTGTGTGTAAATCACAGCCTGTAACTGTTTCTATGTTCATGCAGGTGGATTAAAACAGTGAGTGTGCGGCCGTTCGTTTCAAACTGATGTTCCAGATTGAAAAACTGCAGCAACCTGTAATGACTGTCATTTGAAACTTCAAACGGGGGCTGGAAGCATCTGACAAGCTCTGTCTCTTCTCCCTCCGCAGCATTGAGATGAAGATGAAAGGAAACAGGAGAGATGGATGAATTTCATGCTGTTCTGAGCACACTGTAGATCAGATCTCTAGATGGCCGGTCTCAATTATGCATTACTAGTTTTTTAGTCTGTCTTTTGAAGCGTGGACTTCTTCTCACATTTAAATAGAATGCTTTCCAATACCTGAAGTTTGTACCAGCAGACCCAGATAAGCTCTGAGGAAACCCTGATATCAAACGGCATCAGTGAACGGTTTCACATGTAAAGTGACGCAATTACAAGTACAACCCAAAACAGCTTTTCCTGTGTTTCTTATATTTGAAGTGCAAGTGAAGACAGAAATTCCTCAGTGACTTACAGACCCTGAACACGATCCAGTGAGTCATTTTCTTTCAGCTGTGAGGATCCTACAGACGTCTGTCAGAAACCAACACAACACCAGCAAAGAAGAAATATTTTAGTTATTTGTTTGTAACGCTGAATTTTTTAGCTGCATTAGTTTGAAAAGTATTTTCTCATTAACTTTTCTGAATGAAAATTAGACTGTGAATAAATTCTTTTGGACTCTTGTTTTCCCAAAGGTGATCATCCAGGCGGTGAAGTTCAGAAATCTGGAGGTGTTACCAGAACTTCAGAACCATCAGATCATTGAGGTACCACCTACTGAACACGTCACATTTGCATTGCACTGATACAGTAGAAGTTAGTCAGAAGTTTGAACACAACTGACTGATTCCATATCACATGATCTTATAAACATGTATCTAATAATTATTCCAAAAAGCTTAAAATTAGATTTGAAGAAGATCTTAAGTTACACCTATGTGAAAATTTCTTAAGACTAAAAGATGGTGAAGCTCACAGGAGAGTTTCAGTTGTCTGATCATAAACCTCATGAATGTTGGTTTGAGAAGATGACCAGAGCACAGAGCTGTGAAAGAAGTTTCTCAAATTCCTTTGACATGTTTTGGTCGCTACATAATTCATACTTCCATCTGTGTTATTTCATGATTTTAGAGACTTCACTACTGTTCTACAATACGACAAGGTTTGGTACATTTACTGATGTTCATACTCAAAACATTGACTGTTTTTCTTCTGAAGTCAAAGGTGTGGACCTCAGAGAACTTCAGGAGAAGGTGCAGGAAATGACTTCCTGATGAGATATGCAGAGATCTGGTCTCCAACTCCTGCATCAGGAACTGCTGAGGAACTGAATTCTTCTGTGGTCAGAGGTCTGCAGGTTCCTCCACAAAAGATGAAGAACTTCCTCAAGATCTTCATGATACTTCAGAGATTCCACAGAGAACAGCCAAGAATCTCCAGGAACTGATTTTGAAGGTCCAAGACACAATTTCATGCGCATTTGTCATTTCATACATTAATTTTTATTTCTTTTTCAGTAGTTATGAAATAGCAACATGACAAAAATATGGATCTCAGCACACTATGTAAAAGTTGATACATTTGATAGAAATACGTAACGTCAAAACAAGTAATTTGAGACAGAAAGTTATTTCAAAGGAAAATTTCACACAAAATTCTGTCATTTTATTTACTGTCCCTATCTCACTCCAACCCTGAATTTGTGTTTTTGATCAGCTATTGAAAATATCAGACTGTGACTCTCACATCTCATTGGTGGTCATTATCTTGTGCATTCACACAATTGGTCGTTTCTCACTGATGACAACCAATCAGACTATGCATCCACAAGCACCATTTTTTTAAGCTGCCATAAGGCTTCAAATCACCTATAGATATATAGTGTGTGACTTATATGAAGTGTTTTTGTTTTTCTGTATAGGAGAACAGCCGTATACATTGTCCTTCACTTATTTTTTATTTGGGGTTGGAACAAAATGAGGGTCAGTAAAAGATTATGACATATTTTACACTATTCCTTTAAAAATCAAACCCAATTCAACTGTCTGGCCATTAAATCCAAATCAACTATTTTTCTATGGTATAAACAGTTGGTAAATATAAATCTTTATGCTTGTAAATTGTTTTCATTAAGGAATAATGGCCCTGGAGTCAATGTGAAGCCAGATTAGAAACATATTATTTTGTAATATGATATGAAAAGTTGCTTCATTTTTATACACTAGAAATTGATTGGATCATGAAAGGGGTGCATTACCTACCAAAACAGAGCCATGATTGGACAGGAGGCGCTGATGACATCAGCCAATAGGAAGGTGTTTCAGAGGAAGACTATGTGATAACTGATGGACAGCACACACAATACAACCAGGTCAGTTTTGATTTCATGTTGAATTTAGGTTCCTGGCTGAAGGGGAACAACACTGATAAGATCTCAGAACCTTCCAGAAACATCTTCTGTTGTTCATTATTCTCACAAGAAGGGCATGAGTATGAAAACATGCAATAACAGCAAGCAAGAGAGGGCGAGAGACAGACAGATTTAAAGAGAGAGAGAGGCTGTGCTTTTCAACTGATTAAGCTCAACATAGCAGAAACTGCTGTCCTGGGTGATTGACAGCTGCCAATCATAATAACAGACAGTGAAAGGGTCCACACGCTTATTCAATGTCTCTGTGGTGATGCGGTTTATATTACTGTAACTTTTTTTATGTTTGTTAAGAATTACAATTTACATCTTTATCGTCATGGAGATGTGTGCATTTCAGTAATAGACTGACGTTTCTGATTGGCTGATCACAATTTCACTCAGCATCAGTTCTAGAATGGACCAACAGCGGGTCAATGTATTGCACATATTCTGATTTGTATTTTGAGTGAATATTGTGTGCTAATGTCCATTTAAAGAAACAGTTCACAGAGAAAATTAAGCTGTCATTTAAACCCTTTTTTCATGGAAAAAAATTTGAAAGGAAAAATTGTGACGAATCTTTAGACTCAATGTCACAAACGTTTTCAGTGAACTATTCCTTTAAATTCAGCATTTGTTTGTAGTTTCATCCACCTGTACAACCGCTTGCTATCAATAACTTGTACTGTGTGTTTATCAGCAGTATATACTGGTCACTGGATTTTGGCATCGGCCATTTAAAAACCCTTATCAGTCGACCACCGGTATCAACACAAGTCAATAAACGATCCAAGAATGGTGTGGAGAGACTGAAGGATCGGTCGGTCGGTTAAAGCTCTGTGCTTGTTGTCTCTTTGTGCTGGAAAACATTTGAGTTCACCATCAGAAGGCCTCCGGTCTATGTGCTCAGACAGTTGTAACTCTCATAACCAGTTCTCTAGGTTTGGTGGTGTTAGCCGCGCTGTTAGCCACGCTGTTAGCCGTGCTGCTAGCGCTGGAGCTGCGCGGCTCGTGAGGCCGTAAGTGACTCAGTAAATGCAGGAAGTTGTACGGACAGTGTTGGTCAGGCAGAGTCGCTCCGTTGCTTTGGGCATCACCCGGGTAGGAGCCCGAGGAATCCGGCAGGGTCGCTGTGGTGTCCGTGGTTGTACTGTTATCAGGGGCGTCGGGGGCCGGCGTACCGGCGGCGGCCGTCAGAGAGGAAGGCGATGGAGAAATTTCCACTCCAGTTTGCTCTCTCTGATGAAGGAGCGATTGAGTCCATTCCTCACTGTTCTTCAACTCCTCACTGTCTCTCTTCTTGTCATAGTTTAAAACTTTCCACTGTTGATTGACGGCCTGCCATCGATGGAATATTCGGAATACCGACGGTCCTTCGTGGACTATTAAAGCTGCAGATGGGAAAATACAATGTAGGTTATTTAACTAAAATAATACAAACTTTTTGAGATCACATTCAGCCTTTCTCCTGAAGTTCTGTGTTGATACATATCATTTCTTCTTCGTTTAAACTACAGGAAATATTCATACATGCACAACCTTGTCTGGCCCTCATCCTCATTATATATAAAACTTTGAGTCCATTGGTTCAGGGTCGACTGACTTCTGCAGGTTAATATGTTGACATGTTCTCTGCAGAGGTTTGACTTTTTCTGCCCCCTTTTTTAAAACTTATCTGTTCATCTCTCCATCCTCATTAACAATCTCTTCTGCTGTTTCAGGCTCAGTGCTGGTTCTTGTTTGTACACTTGTGATCTAACATGTTTTGCTTTTAGCTTAGAAATTAAATCTGATCTTCCGCTCCACTTATTGGAAGAAATGGTTGATATGAAAATCTCTTGAAGACATACATCTTTTCTTCCAAAAAATGAGTGAGCTGCAGCTGATGTCTACTAGCATTTTAACACACAAACAAAATGCTTGTGGATTGTCACAATATTATAATTTGACCAAATAAGATCTTGTGTTGCCCTTACAGAATGACGCCTTAAACTGCTGTCTACTTAGTGTGGACGGCTCACTGGGGTTTGGAACAGAGCCAAAGCCTCCTGCTGATAAATTTGCTTTTATACGCCATTTGGACAAAGACAAACAAATTGAATTATTCATCACTCATTGGTTCCTTCAGCATTTTTTCCTCTTTCTGTGTGTGCCTGTGTGTGTGTGTGTGTCTGTATTCTATAAAATATAAGAGAATCTGCATTTGGCTGAATACACTGGGAATTAAAAGGCTCATTTTTAATGTAGTGTGGAGGTCTTCACTCAGTCATGTGAGTCGCTGCTAGATTAATGAATTATACTTGTGCTTGTTTTGACTTTTAAATCTGTTCCTCCTTATGGGCTTTTATGTTTGCAGAGATGCATGATCTTGTGTCATGTTGTGTTGTTTTGTGTCAGTCTCAATATCCTGTAAGCTTGTTTTAATTGTGATCATTAAGGGTAATGATGAAGATTGTAAGAAGAAAAACATGCGGAACGTTTCTGAAGTTAAAACTTCAAAAACACAGAGCTGCAGAAATATTCTGTCTCTGTCTGAAGTCTCTGTTTGCTCTTGAAATCATTGTTTTATACGGCGGACTGTAACATTATCAGGGGAGAAAGTGTTGTAATGTAAACCGTGACCCCTATATGAAAGAGCAGCAGAGTTCAGATCCGGTTTGAGTCCCTCCTGATTCAGACTCAGAGTTTCTGCTCCAGATTCTCTGTGATGTTTCAGTGGAGCTGACAGCTTCATTTCACACTTCACTAACAGGAAACCACCAAAACAAAAGTCAAAAACCACTGCAGGACTTTACAAAGGTGTGAGCGGTGAAACCAAAATCTTACACGCGCCATTTACATCCCTGTATGGTTCATTTAGATTATTTTGGTATAAGTTCTTTCTACTGTGCAAAATGTGAGTCATTGGCTGATGGGTAGTTTAAAAACAAGCTGAAGATGAACTCTGACCCCACAGGAGCGTACGCACCGATGCAGACGATGTCCATGAAGCCGTACATCCCGTAGCAGATCTGGAACAGCAGGTCCTGTCTTTGCCACTTGGCTGAAGGGCTGAGGGACGACCAGACCAACCATGAGATGCTGGCGATCAGAAACAAAGAACCCAAGATGGCCGCTGCTATCTGAACCTTCTCTATGACTGTGAGGGAAATGGCCTGCCACTGGAGAGAGAGTCATGAATATAATTTATTGTTATTATACACATACTGTATATATTTATTTATATAAATATATGTGTGTGTATTTATATGTATATAATGTGTGTGTGTGTGTTTAAACACTTTACATACTAAGTTTATTTTAAAAACTACAAATTGGGCCAATTAGCAAGTAGTGTATATATATATATACACTACTGTGTTGTAATGTAAACCGTGTTGTAATGTAAACCGTGTATATATAAATGTAATGTATATATATATAATGTAAATATATATATATGTTTATATTAATGTTTATTTATAGGAAGCTTAACTAATAGCACACTTGAGTAAACTTCATTCTTGTTCTGTCATTCATTCTTCTATCTCTCTATTTATACTTGGCCCAGTTTTGCCAGTCAGTGTCTGCGTGTCTGAAGCTGTGGAGATCTTGTAACGTTGAGTGTGAACATTTGACAGTGTTTTACCTGCAGCGGGTTTTTGGTGCTGATGGCGATGACCTGATACTTATAGTAACACAGTTCACAGGCCCAAGACCCTCTCTCACTAATCCACTTAATAAGACACGGCTGGTGGGTACTGCGGACCGACCCACTGCAGCGACATGGGCTCAGCAGCTCCCCCTGAGACACACATAAACACGCACACACACATACATACACACAAACACACACACACACATACATACACACACACACACTGTAATATCCTACTAACTCAGCATGAGAACAAGACATGAGGGACACTTGTTAACATTCAATTATTCCAAACATTCAGAGAGCAGAAAATATGCATTTCAGTCTCTATACAGAAGAAATTAATTGCGTTGTGTTTAAATTTTCTGTTTGCCAAAACCATGTTTCCAGAAAGCTGCTCTCTGTGACTTTCAAAAGCGACAGACGTTTTGTATTTAAACCAATTTTTTTGCTCCTCGATTAATCATTCAATTTTCCAATTTCACGTTGCTCTCAGATACGGCGGTTTCAATCGAAGCTTAAAAAGCATAAATGTGAAAATATCAAAACAAATTGAACATCTTTTATTTGGACTGAACACCCTGCTTTGCAGTCTGGAGTTTTATTTACTGTATAAGAATTTTAAGTTTTAAAGTCTGAAATATTAAATGATTTAACTGATGTATAATATGCAGGGCTGATGGTTAGACTGGTTTGATCTCAGTAAACTGACAGATTGTGGTTTTTCAAACCGATAATCTCCAGGTGAGAACCAGTCTAAACTCTGAGCCAAGAACACTGAGGTTTAGACACACTATTAAAGTCCCATAAGCACCATATTGAATGGTGGTTTTCACCTGATTACATTATAAAGCAATGAAATGTTGTTTGGACACAACACCAGATATATACAGACTGGTTTTAGTGACAGGCCTGAATTAGTTGCTAATTTAGCTTAAGTATTTTTAAACTAATAAAATATACATGCTGTGTTCTGCTTTCTCTTTGATTAGCGGAAGATCTAACATCAGACGCTAAAGGCTGTGTTCCAAACAGAAACAAGGTCCCTTACTGACCGGTAAGTCAATCACTTAAAAGCGTTTTTGTATGCAGTCTCCTATGTAGACTGCTGTGTATTGTGCATGTCCATAATTTAAGTTATAATATTAATAATATTTAGAAGTTATTATTAAAGGTATTGCACTTGTCTGTTTTAATTTGGTTTTTATTGACCTTAAGACACAGAATTTATGTGTAGTTGATGTCAGGTTTTAAGACTAGATAGGACTCGGTTTTGTATTATATATCCTTAAAGGAGGTTTGTTTCTGAAGCACAGGCTCAAGTGTTTCTGACTGGGTTGTGTTGTTGTGTTATGTTTAAGTGAATCTCAGGTCTGCTGCTTGTAGATGTCGGTGTTAAGCGAACGTGTGCGGATGTCGTCTGACTGGATGTCGTGTCTGTGGAGCGTAACTGAAGTGTAGACAGGAGAACAGGTGCAGCGCAGCAGAAGACTCACCTTTCACCAAACACGCTAACATGCGAACGCTACCACGCTGAGAAACATAACCACACACACACAGTTTCTCTCTGAGGAGCAGCGGTTAGGTTTCATGTTTCCCAAGCCCAAAACTTTAAGCTTTAAAAAGAATCCAGAACATTTGAAAGAAAACATTTATATGTTGGTTTTCCTGAAGTTTCCTCAGGAGAAAACTGCATTTATCAGACGTTTCTCTATAGCGGCAAAGAAGACTTTCGGTTACGCTTCAAATGTTGCTCTTCAGTGAGAAATACAAATACACAAATGAGACACAAACACACACAGACTTCAGAATCTTTTAAATGTGAAAGAGTCTGAATGCTGTATTCACAGAGGAAACTGTTGCTACTCAAGAGGAGCTCATTTATAGTTCAAGATGCAAAATGGATTTTTTGGCGTATGTTTAATTTGAGTGTCAGTTGTGCTTTTGAAATAAAACAATATATACAGTAAGAGTTAAAAGCTATCAAATTTATGTGGATAGCATGGCGCAGATCATTGTATTTTGGAGACATTAGATGAGAAGCGTTTGAGTTCGTTTCAGGATCTTTGACTTTAATTGGGGCCAATCTGAGTCCAGTTCTTTTCTGAAATTCTGGCTCAGTGAATCTCAAACCTTTTTGTCTGGTGAATCTAAAGCATGTTCTGGACGTTCTGGAGAAACATTGTTAGCTTGTAATCTAGATTAAGCACATGGGGTCATTTTCCTCAAGAGAACATATCTGAGCCATGTTAGCTGTCAGTAGAGCACAATTACTCTCAATTCACCCTGATTAATGTCCAGGAGAAACAATTGAGTCAAACGAGATCTCATTTGTGGTTTTCTTTTCTTTCTTCGGTTCTTTTACCAGGAACGTCAGTCAGAGGCGACTCAAGCACAAGCGAACGTGACAATTACATAAGCACGACCCCGATGCTCCCTCAGCCAAGAGCAGTAGTTTTATCACAGCTAGAGGAAATGAAAAGGGAGTGTTGGTACAGACACAGGCCCATCTGCAGATGGACATGGTGGGAGTGAGTTGGCCGGACAGTATGAGGAGAGCAGGAGCAGCCAATGGGATGGAAGCAGCGCAGGAGGAGACGGGGAGCGCGTCCAAACCTGGAGCCTAATCCACCTCAGAGTTCTCAGGGCGGCAAGCGAGCAGCAGAAATGCGAGTCTCATTACAACTGTGACAATCTGTTTCACTTCTCCACAACGACACCACGGCCTCATTCACACTGCAGATGAATGCGGTTTCACTCCTGTTTCTAGAGCTGCATCCTGTTCAGTACACACAGAGTTCAGTTACTTCTAATTCTAATCCTGATTCCAACTGAATTCTATACTTAAAAACTCTCTCAACAATGTAAATTGTAAGCTGATTTTTCTTAAATGCTTACAGTCTATAGAAACTTTTTCCATTACAAATAAACTTTTGTGAAACAGATCTGAAAGTTATGGTTATGGAACCATGCAGCCTAACCAAAGGATAACAGAACCTGTATTTGTGTGTGTGTACGTGTGTGTGCGTGCGTGCGTGTGTGTGCGTGTTTGTGTGTGTGTGTGTACAGAAACCCAGTGCACCCAGTCATACACACAGAACTAATGCGGTTAGATCTGCTTAATGCTCCCAGCCTCACACTTTGCATGAATGAGATGTTAAAATGAAGATGTCTGCTGAATTTACAATCTGTCCTTAAGATTTCTCAAGCATTCCATATAAACACATGATTAGGAAAGAAAAACTCAGGAAAATCAGTTAACGATGATGCAGTCATCTGCATGAATTATTCTTGCCACAGTGCATGCTGGGAAACAGAGACTAGCTTCCAGCACCACAAATATCACTGTGGCTCTCATCCAAAAGCTAGTGATCTGCCTACCTAGGCAGTATTTTAAGGAAACATAAGCATACTCCAGACAAGAAGACTAGCACGAATGCTAGAAGATTCTCTTCTATGTGAGCTACACAACAAAGCTGTAATGGTTTAACAGTCTTTACAGCAACAGATGTTCTTCATTAGATTCTGTAATTGTATTATGAAAGTACATGAATTTTAATTAAAAAACAGTCCGTCCAACATGACAGAGTTTAAGATATACTGCTCTGTATGTGTGCAATATTTCTCTTCCTATTGATAGCTGAAAGCATTATCAAATTAGCCAAATATTTAATGAATGAACACACATGGGCTAAAGTGGCCCAATAATATGAAATTAAAAGCGGCCTGTCAGGTCGTTCAAGCTTCTCCCCTGATGGAAGCGTGTGGCGACGCTTGGCTTTGAGGTGAAAGTATGTCAGAGTTATTGTGTGTGAAGAGGAGTTCCATTATAGTTACAGACTGAACCTAAAGTACCTCAGATTGTAACTCCCCTGTAAAACTGTGTCAAGCGTGTGCCGTCCTGAATTATGAATAAGTATGACTCAGAAATAAACATCCAACCAACGCTGGGTGAACGGAGACTTGAGACTCCGAGCTGCACTTGCAGGAAGGAGAGGAACCGTGTCGCTGATTGACACTGTTTCAATTAAATGAGCTGATTAAATATGGACACTCAGCCGCACGGTTATTTAAAGGCGGATGAAGACGCGTCACACAGAGAGCTCACCAAATAAATATGAAAATGACATTCTGATGGAAGCAGGAAAGTAGTTTTTAAACTGCCGCAGAGGAACCGTTTTCATCAGCGTTTTGGTTGCAATAATCTTCTTTTGAAAGTAAAAATGTAATTTTGCAAAAGCCAGGCTTTTAGAGAGGCTAGCAATAGCAAGCTAGCTTTGAAAGCACAGAATCCCGCCCTCTTTTCAGAGCGCTCTGCAAAGCCACGCCTCCTTCAATGCATAGACGTGTACATAGTTTTACAGGCAGGCAGAACATCCTATCATTGCATTCGGACTGAGTGCAATGATTGGATAAACATTTTATGGAAAAACTCACCTACCTTTAAATTATGTGATGGATAAAATATTAGTGTAAGATTAACAGCATGCAAAATAAATCAATTTCAATGCACCCAATACCTGAAAATATAACTGACTTGGTTTTATTTGAGTTTCAGAGTCCATTATGTTACAAAAAATGGTGCAAAATTTGTGTGCAATAATGTCTCTTCCCATATTGAGCAGAATTGTCCATATCAGACTCACTTACAGTATCAGTTTAATGTTAAGTAGGTCATTGTAGTAAATGTGTCGGTCTGATTCTAATCTGGTTCAGTGTGAACGAAACCTCAGGATTAGAGGAGATTTAATCAAGTCAAATGAGCAACAACAGGCTTTTAAAATCATTTTACATTATGTGGAATTTGCATCATAATTATTCTTGACAATGAATTAGTGTCATTCGTAATCAATGTTACAATATTTTATTATGCTATTTATTTTATATATCTGTTACTGTTGCTTGTACTGTACTAGTGGTTAAACTGGAGTGGAGATTTAAACTGTAAAACATAAAAAGTGCTAAACTTTTTGTCCTGCACTATTTGTGTTACAGGCAGGAATGAAACATCCCCTCACGTGGCGTGTGAAGCACAGGTAAACTGTTATTTAAGTCCAACACTCACCTGGATAACAACAAAACAGGCACAAAAATCCCATAGACCCACATTGAGTGTTATCTATAGAGCAGAGAGATAAGGGTGGGACAGCAACAGCCAATCACAACACCCTAACAACCACATAGCAACGTCCTAAAAACCACTGTGAACACCTTAGCAACTGCATAGCAACGCACTGGCACAAAACCACTGTAGGCAAGTTTAACATGGGCAGAAATGTGAAAAAATAACATTTGAGAGTGTGAACACGAATGATGTGATATTAAATATAAGAGTCTGTCCTCACATTTATACAAATTGCAACTCGTGTAAGAGCTTCTCTGAGTTCTGTTCTCTCAGCTGCACTAAAGAGGCAAAATGAATTGAATCTGTCATAAGTAAGAGAATATATGCTGAGAGAGGGGCAGCCTTTGACTCCTAATGATACACAAATGTACTCCACAACAAAAGCCGCCACATAAGACAGCCTGAAGCTATTCTGAAATACCATTTCCCATCAGTGGCTTGCTGGAGGGACACAGAGTATTTGGGCCTCTATTCAATGTGATGAGAATGTAATGTGGCAGAGATGTGTCGTGTGGACTTGAGAGGGAGAGAGAGAGAGAGAGAGAGAGAGAGAGAGAGAGAAGGAGAGAGAGTCTGTCTAACACGTCTCCACAGATACTGGATGCAAAAAACATGCTTATCTGTTGTAGCCATAAAAGTGCAGAGATGATGTGGTGGCCATTCGATTCTGTGTGTTTTTCTGAAGCGTTTTAATTATTGTCATTTACTGTAGTCAGGGTCCACAATGTAAACAGCTGACATACTGTGTGATGGGCAAAAATTGCTTTGAATAAATCTTTCTTATTGCAAATGATGTTTGTTATTGTGACAGTGGGAATTTTTAGAAGTTTTTTCTTGCCTGTTTTTTCTGCCCATTAATTCGCTCACATCATCGTATTCAATGTTCAGAGCTCAGGAACACTGTGACAACAGCCAAACGACGTACCGACGTTCCCTTTAATTCAAATAATATTCCAACTTGGAATATTTTCAAACTTCCAACGTCCACTGAGGAAGCACAATAAATATATTAAAGTCAACAAATATTTCAATATTTCAGCAATATTATTTTAATCTTTCAGATTATTTTAGAGTATTTTAGCAGCATAACACGCAGAACTACAAATGATGTCTTGAGAATCGTTTAATTTTGACAGTGTATCGCTGCTGCAGTGGTCCAGCCTACTTCTCAGACACAGCTAACACACTAGCTTAGCTTCATCCTAAATCTCTCTGTCTGTTGGCATTGTAGTACAAAGGCCAGAGAAGAGGGTCTCTGGGGTAGCAGCGCTGAGTCTGTGTGAACGCATGTAATTCTACAGGGACCCCGACGGCAGACTGACTCTCACAGAGCAAGTGTCATTCCCAACTTCTCTCTATCTTTTCAGACGGAGAAGCCACTGAAACTTTGGCTCTGCAGTTTTAAAAGCTGGTAAATCTACAGAGAACATCACAGATGTAATAAAGATACTCTGGGTTCAGTTTGAGTTAAACTCTTTTAACATTATTTGTGCCATAACAGTAATGCAAGTGAATTAAGCAAGTATGTAAATGTTTAACCAAGTTTTTTTTTTTTTTTTTGCAGGACAGTTGCTCAGGAAACTTGCAAATGACAGACTTTGGACTGTGTTATTCTGCTGCCATTAGCCAGTCAAGAGTCACTCATGACCTCACTTCCTGTGGAGATTAGTCACATGACTCTTGTGGCTCAGGTAATTTTTGTTAAAATAACTTGGAACATTCATGAATGTAAATATTCTGATGTCTTTGAATGTATAATTTGAAGGTTACTTTTTGAAAGACTGACTATGACTAAAAACCAAGAGTTTCTTTAAAGTTTACAGCTGTGGACATTCTTTACATGTTTCAAAAATTAGAAATATCTCTCAAAATATTTTCACTTTCTTTCTGTGAAGATCAGATAAAAACATAAGAAACTGAACTGCACCAAAAAGTTATGTTTGGTCACATCGTATGAACACAGTATAATCCGCCAGACAAGACATTACTGAGTGATATGTTAGTGTTTTAATGAAATGTTTTCACAGCATCACAATGAACCAGTGCCTGTCGAATCTGCAGAAAACAATCATGAATCAGTCCAGCACTGAAAATCAGAAGACAAGTGTTCCACTGATACCAGCCTTCATCCCAAACCCTTTTTCATCACCTTTATCTGTAAGACATCAGTTCTGCTTCATTTGTACACGCTGAAAACAACCACATATAACAAGAGAGAAGATTTTATCACTGAAACAATTGTCTCCAATCATCCCCTGGGTCTTGCACTTATTTTTCTGTACTTTACACTTACAGCAGAGTTTTTAAGACCTTATCCTGCTTGCTTCAGGGCAGCAATCTCATGATTGGATGAGCACAATGATCGAGTTAAAATCTGAACTGAGGAAGTGTCATTTAATGAAGCCGTTTATAAAAACACTGAGTGCCTTCGAGGGACGTTTTAGGATTTAAGCGGGGCACGTGCAATATCTGCGGCAAACACAGATGTCACTTTCATCATGATACCAGACTCCACATCTCGGCTGCAGAACGAACATTTTCATTGTTTAAAAGATTCAGCTCATTAAACACACTTTAGCATTTTGCTCTATTGTAAGTTGTCAGAACCTGCCGTTAACTAGCCTGCTAGGTTTCCAGCTCAATGCAAAACAATACATGAAAAAGCAAAAACTAAAAGCTAGCATACAAAGATATCAAGTGTTCAAATATTCAATTGCTAAGTCATAAGTGGAACGTTTTACAAATGTTACAAAACGTAAAAAACGTTTAAAAACGTTCTCATAACCATAATACGATGTCTAAAAAACTGGATGTTTTGAACGTTCCAAGAACGTTTAAAATACCATCTGTAACGTTGTTGTTGCTTAATTGAAACAATCTAAAATTGTTCCCTGGGTACAACTGGTTATTGTACTAACTAATCATCTGTTTGCAGTTTGCTTCTGAACCTCTCAGATGAATGTAATGTATCCCTCACCTGCATCAGGTTACCTGCTTTCAGTACAGATGCAGCACGTCTCAGGTAACAGATGCTACTTTAACTTACTTTGTTTTCTGCGTTTCACACCTTGCCCCAGTTTTTTAATTTACTCTGATTTTGGCAGCTCACATGTATCACTGAAACAAGTGTGAATAAACGTATTTCTGTTGTAAACGCCGGTGAATCACCTTCCCTTTGGGTAATGATGGTGCAGAGGTATTTGAAGCAGAATCTAATTTGCATATATCTCATGCATAATTCATAAGCTCTGCTCTGAGCTACAGTTTTGCTGCTAAAACAACAAGCATTAAGATAGGTAAATACTTCACAGCCAAACGAAAGGCCGTGACCTAACAATGATGAGGTTAATTTAAACATTGTTTCCACGTTCCTAACAATAATGGTTCTCCAATGGTTCTTTAAAGAAGCTCAGGTCCAGCAAAGATGCCCTATATATCAAAAACCATTGCATGGTTCTAGAGTTGGGTACGGCTTTCAGGAATAAAAGGTTCTTTTGTGATACATTATATTTACATGACAGGTTCTAGAGATCAAGAACAGTATTTATATATAAATATATATTGTTTTAAAACCTGCACATACAGTAGATGGTTTAAGAACTACAGAATAAAAACTTTAAGGAACCCAAAATGTTCTCTTGGTTCTAAGATCCAATATGTTTGCTTGCTCATAGAAAACCTGAATATTTTTCTAAAAATGTTTGATTTCCAGAGAGTCGTGTGCATTTCTGTATTTATTGTAACTATTTTTCCAGTTATGCTTAATTGCGTTTCATTGACTATAATGTAAAGTCTTAAAATCGACTGAGAAAAGCTCTAGCATCGTTTCTGAAGATGCCATTGGTTTTGATGTTTAGTTTGGTAATGCATTCGTACTTATATTATACTCATATTTTCAGAGAGCACCCGCTTGCTTTGTGGATTCGCATGGATACCTGTTCTGGCCCCTGGAAGCAAATCCTACAGACGGGGGTCCCTTCCGCGTAACTGATGAAGGAGAACCGATCGTCCCTGCGGTCCTTGGAGAACTCCAGGTCCGCTGCGGCACCTGCCCACCCGGACCCGTCTGCGTTTGCCTCCGGCCCTATAGCGTCCTCTGTGGACGGGGTACTCCAGTGTCGAAGCCGGTGGGCTCGCAGGGTGTTGTTATTTTGCGATGCATAAGGAGTGATTCCGGCCGTTTGTCCGCTCATGGGGCTTGTAGGAGCCTGTGGCCGGAGCAGAAACACCTTTAGGTCACTGAACAGAACGCAACAGCGGCTTTTCAGCATGCCGTGAGCCCGCAGCAGTCGCACTTTAACCAGGAATGGAGGAAAAACAAGTTCAGAAGACAATGTGGATGCTGTGTTCGTGCACAAGTTCTGAACCCGGTTCTTGTTGAGACTGAAGGTTTAATGCACAAACGCCATGATATTCCCCAAACTTGTTGGCCCTTTAAACGCCAGCATCACATGTGTCCTCGACCGTCTTCAGTCAATTATTCGTGGTGGGTTCATCAAAAATTAATTCCAGCGGTGAAAAGGTCAGTAAGCAGGTGTCGAAAGCCACGCGACTGCTTAAGACATCGATGCATTCCCGCTGAGTTTGTATCCATCACCTGTTTTAACGATGAAGACCAGGATACGTGCCTTCAACTTGCCTCTGACATCAGTGTTAAAGCATTTGCATGAAGTGCAAGATCAGGTCCACTTTTTAAAATACTCCTCTTGCAGGTCTATGCACCTAAAGGTTAACAAAAGACCGTATGCAAAAGCAAGCGCTGGCCATGGCAAACATTTCTGCAAAGGGATGCTGCCGCTTGCGGTCGCATCGCTTCGGTTATTTCGCGATATTGGGGATCAGATGTTATTCTAATGCGGGCCATCGGACGCCGCGCATCGTCTTCGCAGTCGGCTCGTGGGATTTCGTGGCATCATTTATCGGGGATAAAAAAATCCAAGCATGGAGTGTCTTCCCTCCAGGAGAATCCACTGGACGGTGTCGGGGTGGCTGTGGTCGGATGCTGCGGTTTCAGCACGCCGCTTCCCGGGACATGACACGTCACGCCGCGCGGAGGGATGCAGGAGGAGGAGAGAGACGAGATGATGGGATCGTTGTGAGGGGAAACACGGAACGATGTCGGACCAGATGCAGTTGAAGAATGAAACTTAGATTAATTTAGGAAACACTGAAGGGACTTTAAACTCGTAAAGCTATTAGGATTGACAATTATTTTTATTTCCCTCGTGTGTTAGTAGATTGTGATGCACACCCTCTTTTATACTTGTGGTGCTTTATTTATTTATACTTATATACTTTATAATTATACTTTATTTTTTGGTCCTTTAGATTTGTGCAATTTTATTGCTAGTTAATATTACTGGCCATTTTGTGTCACTTGAATCGATGTCAAAATTAAAGATGGATATCAATTGATTTTTCTTACGTTTTAATGATAATCTTTCACACAATCATTCAATGTGTTTGGATGACATAATATTTCTTTTGGGGGTTTTGTCTGTCCCATAACCGGATCAGACACAAGGCCGGTTCTTTGACCCGGACCAGAAACCCAACAGCTTAACAACACTCAGGCCATCTTAGAGAAAGATAAACTTAATAAAACTTAATAATCATACAGTTCATTACAGTATATTCTTAGACAGTATATTCTTCATTACAGTATATTATAGTCAGTATATTCTGTTTACTGTCAACTTCTGTTTAAAATGTCAGTGTCACGTTTTCTATTAATGTTATTATGGTGTCCAGAATTCAAACTGATCCAGTTACTGTGCTAAACAACTTTTGCTGTTTTCAGGTGCAAATTCACTCCAATATATAAGCTTTAATATAATCCTATTTGTAATCGCTTTGTAAACAAGTGAACTCACTAAACCAAGTAAACTCACTTGTATGTAAAATAGGGAGCAAATATATAAGTATTGTGTCTGTTTTATGATAATGATGTTTACTGTCATTTAATGATGGGCTATTATTGTGCCAAGTATGTTGACATAAAACGTTGTGTTTAATGAGCTGTGTTTTTCTTCTCAGTAATAAATACAGTAAATATGCAATAGCTTTCTGTGCTCATGAAGCTTGTATTATAAAGGCAGTGACACTATATATTTTTTTAAGTTTAGCTTTGTTTCATAAACGTTTATGCTTCTCTTAGTTTCACACAGTGCCGTCAATGATTATTAAATAAATAGGCTATGTAATAAATAATATAAATAATATTATAAATAATATAAATAGGCGTGTATTTTTCGGTTCCGCCTTATTGTTAAAACTCGCCTTCCCATTGGAGGACGTTAACGTCAAACGCGCACGTACGTCATGTCGTCACATCCGGTTGCGCGCCGCGTCGTTTGAAGTTACGTGTGAAGTAAAGCTTGTTTAACTTTCAGATTGTATAACAATACGAATATCGCTTAAATTAAACACGTTAGCAGTCGTTAGACACTTCATGGTATTTATTTCGACCGAATTTAAAGCGATCGACTGATAAATAACAGCAGCAGGAACAGCGTTTAAGCTAACTGTAAACATCTCATGCATGTTGTTCTGTAATGGCGTACGGTTGTGATTATACATATATGTGAAGGGCTAATACGAGGCAAGCATGATCTACGCTGTCCTAGATGTGTTTTGTCGGGAGATGGTAAATTTGTAGGGGTTGAGTCGTAAACCTGCAGAAATGTCTGTCAGTTTAACTCCGGAGCAACAGAGGCGCATTGAGGAGAACAGACAGCGAGCTCTGGCCAGGAGAGCTGAGAGACTTGCCCAGGGAAATAATCAATTGCCCCCTGTATCTGCCCCAAACAACCCCCCACAGCCCTCCACCACATCAGGTGTAACCAACGACAGCAAGAGCCTCATTGAGGAGAACAGACAACGAGCTCTGGCCAGAAGAGCCGAGA